>JAVTVY010020918.1:0-76073 GCA_036873755.1 Hanleya hanleyi
CCCCCCAAGAAACATGTATACATAACACATAACTAATTTGACGTATACCAGCTGGGATATATTATACTTTGAGACCTCTAATGACAATATTTGATGAAATTCCTTAACGGGAATACCAGTAATCCTACAATTTTACCCTTAGTCCATAAAATATAATCTTACTCATTTTTTTATTTTTGTTTCAAACATTTCCTGTGAAATATCACAAGTGAAGCCATTATAATGATAAGGTAAGGCTACTAAAACTTAGTATAAATGCCACATGTTATGGACAGAGCTTCTTCAATATCGTGACAATGTCACTTGTAATTGTACTGACGGCGGACAGGGGGAGGGGGTTGCTTGGGGGGGTCATGCCCCCCTCCCCCTCCAATATTTTCAGCAAAAAAAAAAAAGAAAGAAGAAAAGAAAAAACACGCACGCGACACAAACCCAAACAGAGTATTGAATGCACATTTCACTTTCTAATAAGCTTGAGGGGCATCTTTACTCATTCACATTCATTCATGGTCAGAGGAAAATACGCATCTCCGGCCATGTACGACCACGGGATCTTCCGGGACCTAGGCGGCCCCTGGACCTTCGCCTATTGTGCTGTTATTTTGGCCCCTCCAATCGGCACCAATCGCTTCCGCTGTGGCCGGACAGAACTTCAATCTCAAATCTTATAATATTCTTAAATACAGCAGATCTTGCATTTTGCGATGTACACCTGCAATTGTAAATGAAATACTTAGCCTCCAGAACGAGATAAAATAACAAGATATTTGCATTACCGGTAGCATTCCGCCACTTTTAGATCCTCCATGGACAAAGAGTTATATCAACTCCCTTTTTGATCCAAAGTGAAAGAGCTTCCTAAAATGTATATGTTTCTGAACGGTTTAACAGAGCATGCATGGTAAATATTGTGTAATATTTTGAACTCAATTTGCCTAACTTCATTTGTGATTTACCCGATGAGCTAGCGTCTTCAATTAGATCTCAATTCATTTGTCTGCGTGTTGTTTACTTGCATTTAATTCCACTCTGTGAATTAACAGGTGTGCTGTTTATCAAACATCAATGTATCGATTAGGGGAGATTGGGGTACAGTGGGACATGGGGCAAAGTGTGACAAGCCGTCTAGCTCCTTTGTTAAGAATAGCAAGCACATTACACTATTATCTGTAGAAACCTACCACTCCCATACAACACCTATATTGATTACAAATAAAAACTATCATTGGTAAAATATTACTAGCCAAAAAAAATTGTTTTTGAGCAGCCCAAGTAAATTTTGAGGACTGAGGATGATATTTTGTTATAGCAAGTTAATTTTCGGCAGTACTTCATTGCTGTTTTGAAATTACTGAGAAAGGATGGACAAAGGTACAATTTAAATTGAATTGATTTATTATCTCAGATGTATGTATTATTTTTTACATAAAACGCAAAATATCGTGCACCTGGGGCGGACTGGGATACTTTTGCTGGGGCACACTTAGACAATAGTAATGATCAAATTGTGAAATTTACTTTAATCCTAAAATGTTATTAAAATGCATTATTTTGTCTGTCCAAGATATACGCGTGTTACAGCGAGGGGAGTCGTCACAGGTTGTTACAGTGAAGATTGAGTCTGAAGATATTCCCTGCAAGTTATTGTTTCGATGATGGATATTCTTCAACGATATTCCTTTCAAACCAAAAACAAACAAACAAACAAACAAAACGCAAAAGGTTGACATGACTGGCACAAAGTGTGGGCTATGCTGGGTCCAAGACAACAATGAAAGCCCCATCCCCCTCCACCACACACTTTGTCTTGCATTCAATATGAGCAATAATTGCCCAGGAATTTCACATCACATTTTTCAGTAACATACCAATGACACGGTTGTATGGACTTTTTACTTCTTTTTTTATTTACTCTACTCTAAATTCTGCAAATTGGAAGAAAGTTGACCTTTAAAAACATATATACATTTAATAAGAAACGTATCATTGTGAAAAAAAAGACGAAAAAAAGAAGAAGAAAAGAAAATCAGTTCGGTGTCCCATTTATAATTTAAATTGATAAATGTATTTTATGAAGGATGTTTTAATTTCTTTGGAAATGTGTATTTCCATGCTCAAGATATGTGGTCGAGAAAATTGGTCTTGTGACCTGCACTCATAAACTTCCCCCTTCCAAGACAAATACACAAAAACAGAAAGGTTATAGATATATTTGTATACCGTATACTACGTACGACATCGATACTGAATATTTTTAACATCAGATTCTGTTTCATAATAAAGGGGTGTTGCAGTACATAGGTCCGTATAAAATGAATTTCGAATGAATTGTATTGTACTAATACACTCATTATGTACAAAACAAGGGAATAAATGAACAACATATATTTTCGTTTAAAATGAAGTCTATTCCACAATCATAATATTCGGATTTCTTTTCTCCATAAATCAAGGGGCCCTCCCACTAAAGTGTCAAATTGCTGATCGTAATGCGTGGCCAGTGACAGGCCGGTATATAAAAACGAGGCTGATATGACGTCACGAGTAATGCATATTCATTTTCATGAAACCTACTCCTAAGGGACGGAAAAAAGTGGCTACCGAGACGTCTCGCTGAACTTCTACCGTATTGCGTGATAAATTGTAGATTTTTCTAGAGAATATTTCAGTTTCTCGATCAACAGACACAACATATTTCACAATTCATTTTTATCCACGGCATAATGAAGATTCCTACCCGCTGAGTCAGTTGATCCACTAGTTAGAAGCCAAAATAATTTGCCATTATTAATTTGACAGCAGCAGGGAACAACAACAACAACAACGACATACTGTATACTGGTTGATTGGACACAGCGACAAGATGGTGTTAGCTGATTTAGGCAGGAAGATTACCTCGGCATTGAGGGGTCTTAGCAATGCCACTATCATAAATGAGGAGGTGAGTTTTCAGGGAAATTTATATCCAGGGCAAATTTTAATGCACATAAAGTCTGGATATCTCTTAATTTGAACGGGGTTCAAAACTTTACCCGGAACATCACAGTATGGCACATCACACGCCATCCATTTAAGGGGGATAACTGCTGTCGAGCCCATCACAGTATGGGACATGAGAAGCTGCTGTCAACGGAACATGACAAGCCATTTTGTCACAACAGCACCTGAAAGGCCACTCTATGGGGTATCAGATAAGCCCAAGTTCGGTACAGCATTCTATAAGCCTTCAGTCACCATATAGAATGAAATTTCCATTCATACCTATATAATAAAACATTCATTCTCGTCACTTGGTCCTAAATTTTGTTCTTAATTTATTCTTGGATTAGATTCAGGATAATCTAGACCCAAGTGCCTGTCCCCTCTGCTGATGCCGAGATGACAGGCACAGAGCGAACCATTGGCCTATCGCCAGCGTCGATATAAACATGCAATTTTTCCAACCTACCTGCAAGCACATCCACTAAAACTAGCCTGTATGTTAAGTCTGGGTCCTAAACAATGATATTATGCAGTAATTCCGTGACTATGGACTCTCTACTATTTATTTCGAGTGAAATCCAGTCAGGAGCGAATACAGAAACACGTCCGTGCTCGCCATCTTCTCTAAAATTATGACGCGAAACACGCCGGTGCAAGAAAACGCGCGGTAAACACTGGTTTGTTCAAATTGCAAACCTAAACACGTGATCGGTCAAATCGACTCCTATCGCACGGGCTGTTCATGCAACGATCACTGTCAAGTAAAATGTCGAACACGAATAGAGGCATCGAGTCCATAGTGAAAGATGTATTACCGTATAATTTGAAAAAGGGACAAAAAATCATACTAAACAATTTACGCAGAAAACACAACTAGTGCTGGAGAGAAAAAAAAATTATACCGGTAATATGAAAAAGGACAATTCAACCACCGGGATGAATCCCATGAACCCTCTTTACCTGGTGTATTCGGGAATTGTCCAGGGCCGGGGGGGGGGGGGGGGGGGTTCTCCCCAATATGTTCTTTACCCCTTGAGCTAGGGGGTTCAAAATTACCACACTATGGCCTTGAGTCAAGCTGTAGCAATAAATGTGTGGAAAAAAAAATACCAAAAATAATGAAACTGGACACTTCGATGACGTCACATTGACCTAATTTTTAAAGAGGTATTTTTGTTCGATTTTTTGGTCAGATTTATTTATTTATGTGTTTTCTTCGCCAAATCTTCAAGATAAATTAGTAAATAATACTGTCATGTGAAATAAAATAGTTCTTCCCTACTTTTTCTGCCAGTAAAGTAGGAATATTAAGGAGAAATGTCAAAAACATCATTTTTTCTGGTTCCGCACGTGGCCGCATTATAAATTTACCCATGATCCTGCTCCCCCGCCCCCCCCCCCCACCAGACCTGGTGGTGCGGTTCAATTTTCCCACTTTTTTTCATGACACATATTATTTATCATTCGAATGCAGCTACAACCTAAAGAAAAGCACATAGTATTAGTGGTATCTCCGTTGCAGAGCTTTATGAGGGATTTCGTTAGGAAATATATTTGGTCTTGGAAATTTTCTGTGTCGCCATATTGAAAGTTGGGGAAATGACCACAGAAGCTGGCCTTCGCTGTACAATTCTGTCTCTTTGACAGCTGTGGATATTCAGAATTGAGAGGCAATTTTCTGTTCTTCCCTCTGTTCGACATTTTACTCGACAGTGATCGTCGATTTGACCGATCACGTGTTTAGGTTTGCAATTTGAACAAACCAGTGTTTACCGCGTGTTTTCTTGCACCGGCGTGTTTCGCGTCATAATTTTAGAGAAGATGGCGAGCACGGACGTGTTTCTGTATTCGCTCCTGACTGGATTTCACTCGAAATAAATAGTAGAGTCCATAGTCACGGAATTACTGCATAATATCATTGTTTAGGACCCAGACTTAACATACAGGCTGGTTTTAGTGGATGTGCTTGCAGGTAGGTTGGAAAAATTGCATGTTTATATCGACGCTGGCGATAGGCCAATGGTTCGCTCTGTGCCTGTCATCTCGGCATCAGCAGAGGGGACAGGCACCTGGGTCTAAGGATAATCTATTGTTCATCATTTCTTTTGTAATCGCACCATCATTTTCATCATTATCAGCTCCTTTTACACGGAGAACACAGTGCAATCAGTGATGATCGATGACATTTGATCATGAATGGATCATTCAGACAGTGCGAGGTCAATAATTCTTTTCCTTTCAATAGGTATAGGTGCCAACTCTCTTCGGTCCAAAGAATTACCCAAATGAACCCAAATGAAAGTCAGACTACCCAAATGAAAGCCCAATGAACCCAAATGAACAAGTATTCACTTCAACGAAGGTCCCATTACATACTAGAATGCAAATATGGTCAAAATAGAACAGATGGATGAAAAAACCCCAACAATTTCCATGCGGCCTCAGTGCAAATTTAAATCAGGAAGTATATGTCGCGGCGAGGCAGCGGAAGGGGGACTAACTCTGTCTCTTTTGCATTCCATGCGGTGTTCACCCAGCGAAACCAAACCTGCTTAATTTCCTTCAGTCTTATTTTCTACATATTTTTTTTATCATTATTATTTTCGTTTTGCTATGAAGCATCGACATTTTGGCAGGTGATAATTGATTGATTGAAATAGATTTTTGCCGGGTCTTGAATAGTGAGTTATTTCCCTTTACGTTGTCTCGCGACTACAGTGTTTTGCCGTTAGTTTCGGTGGACTCGCTAGAATTACACTTTTTGGCCTACTATCGCTTCATTCAAACCAAATTGGCATTCAAGTATATAATAGGACCTCCGTTGAAATGAATACCGGTACTTGTTCATTTGGGTTCATTGTGCTTTCACTTGGGTTATCTGACTTTCATTTGGGTTCATTTGGGTAATTCATTGGATCCACTCTCTTCACAGATATAGCTTAACTGGTAATAATCCTTGATCATGTTCAAAGTAATGATCTGCTAACCCAATAATCTCATTTTTCTCTGACTCCTCAATAAAAATTGGATTAAAGTGAGTAAGATATTTTTTAGTGTCATTTCAAGTCTTACTGTGATGTGCCATAACAGACTAATGAAAAGTCAATATATTTTATTTCTTTTCACATTTTCTTCTCTGGAATTGACACCAAAAGAAAAAATCTTAAATTTCAACTGGTATTATACATGTAGCTTAACTTAGTGTGCAAATCAGTAAAACAAGACACCACAAACACCATGTATCTCCGATGCCCTTGGCTTGTGGTGTGAAGTACTGTGATATGCCGGAACAAACCTACAAAAGATCAGTATCTTTTATTTCTTTTTGTATTTCCCTTCTCGGAAATTTACAAAAAGTTACGTAAAACTTACAAAAGCTGAAACGTCAGTATTACAGCTTAAACCGGTCTTCTTATCGGCAAAACAGGCCTCATGACTTTCTCCCACCTAAAAAACCCTGATTATGATCGGGATTTTGTAGGACTCACTGTTTAGTCTTTCACAGTTGCGAACAATAGATTCCCTATTCTGCTAGCTTATGGCAACTGATGAATATTATTTTAATAGTTATATTCCATATTTAAGAAGATTTGTTTTTCTCTTTCCCACCCATGTTTAACTGTGATGCACCCAGTTCAGCACTGAAACAGTCAACTACCTGGACATAGGCTTACTGGATTGGTCCCCCTCCACCAATCCTAGACCAATATGAAGTTAGGCAAAGCCTATTAAGCAACTGCAGATTGTCCCAGTCTTCTAGTGTTTGGCACTTAAATATTTGGCATACAGGGAAGTTAGGCATTAGCTTGCCCGGGAAGTGGTCAGTTGGAACATGTGCTCCTAGTATAATTTTCTTGTTGTGCATCTCTTAGATTGATAATGATGTTGTGTGTTGATCATACAGGAAGCAACATTCAATGTGGAGCTGAACTGGGTGAGTGTTTCAGAGTATCCTGTATTCATCCTAACTGTTGTTGTATTCCACAGGTGCTGAATAGCATGCTGAAGGAGATATGTGCTGCATTATTGGAAGCTGATGTCAATATAAAACTTGTCAAAGGACTAAGAGAGAATGTAAGGTGAGTAACATGGTCTGGTAATACCCCATACATTGTTGTACAACCTCTGTGAGGAAGCTCACCTTGGCACATTTTGCAACCCCTCTGGTTGTCTGATAGTTACTATGATGCTAATTGGCACCCCACAAAGACTGTATAATACTAATTCAGAAAAATACTAGTTGATGGCGTCTCAATTAAAACTGTCGAACATACCGAACTTCTTGGAATACACATTGACAATACATTGACATGGAATATACATATAGAGGAAACTACCAGGAAGATATCATCTCTCATAGGAATTTTATTTAGAAACAAAGACCTGCTATCAATCAAAGCCAAATGTTTATTTTACAGCATGTATATTCAGCCACATATTGACTATGGTCTAACAATCTGGGGAAATGCCTCTGACTGCCATCTTGAAAGAATTCACAGACTCCAAAAAAGAGCTGCAAGAATTATACTTGATGCCGACTTCCTCGCACCATCAAATCAACTTTTTAAGCAACTGAACTGGATGACTATTTTTGAGAGATTATTTATACAAAAGGCCATATCAATATACAAAATTCTAAATTCAGATGTGAACCCCTCATCAAACTTCTTCCAGAAAATTGCTGATACTACTGTTCGAACTCTAAGATCAACAAGTGCAGGACATCTTCACATACCTAAAAGTAGGACGGAATATTACAAAAGAAGCCTTCATTACTCAGGTCCAGTAATTTGGAACAGTTTACCCCAAAATATACGCAATGCCGAGTCTGTGAATTCTTTCAAGAGACTTGTACATAATTTTGTAAATAGTGAAACTTCATGATGTGCTCTAAATATATATATAAAACATCAGAACGTGCTAACAAGATATGATCTTAGATACTGTCATTGTGGCTATCAACCATTGCTATGTATATTCATGTGTATAATAATGTACTTGTAAATAATAGCTCATTATAATATGTACTCTTGAGGGCCTCAAGGGAGAACAGTCTCTGACTGATTGTGTAACCCTCATTAAATAAAGCATTTATTATATGAACGTCATCAACATGGAGTGCCTCTCAAACAACTTGTTGTTATGGTGGTTCGGGACTCAAAACTTTGTCTGGTAACCTACCATTATATTTTAACTGCTAATACCTGGGTTGTTGCCAAGCTAAATAATGTAAAAAAAACATTGGGGTCTTCGATCCAGATTTTTCTATATACGTGTCCAAACACCAACATGTCAGTAGATTTGGGACAAAATAAGTCTAATTTCATTTTGCCCATGAAAAGCCGCACTAATACCACAATGTTTGGAACCTTCACTTTTTTAAGTAAAACAAGCCAGGTGGCTTCACGATTATAACAGCATTGTTATCGTGAATTTATATACAAATTTCAAATATAATAAATTTTTCAAACTGTAAGAATCACATGTTACAAATACAAAATCAATTTTAAGAGAAAAGTTTGGCCGGTGACTTATTACACCTTTTTTAGTAGTGAATCTCCTACATTGCGTCGACTAATTCATAAAATAAAACATGGTTTTGAACATCCATACCTCTATTATATTCAGAGATCTGTGATGTCAATTGTTTCCCCTCCCTGGCCTCTTTCGTGCTGGAGGTGGAAAATGATGTTACACTGTACGACCATGACGTCACAACATTGAGTCCTGAATCACCTTAGGTGTGTTTAACACAACTTCTTTTATGTTTGATTATACATTATCAGGTCGGTCATTGATTTTGACGAGATGGCAGGAGGCCTCAATAAGAGGAGAATGATCCAGTCTGCTGTCTTCAAGGAACTTGTCAAGGTAAAATAGCTGTTCAGCTGATTACAAACCTGTGCAATTTTGGTCAAGTTTCTCACAAACTCGCAACATTTTATGTGTAGTCAACATATAGATGAGTTACTTGACATTAGGGGATAATTTTAAGTTGTTGGTACTTTATACTTGAATGTCTTTAAAGCTCCTGGCTCCAAGACAGGATCCCTTGAAAACAGCAGCCCAATAAGAGAGGAGCCCTTAGAACAGGTGCCCTTATGGACACAAGCCCAATGGGCTTCAAAAGTGGACACGAGCTTCAACTATATATTTTGATTGGGAAATCAGGTGTGATGATCTTTTCAATCTACTTTATGATGTTTATGTGTATAAACATTGTGTGTTTTCACTTGGTTATGACTTAATTTGCGGTTTTGTATTTTTATGCAGCTGATTGACCCAGGTGTGAAAGCATGGCAGCCAACCAAGGGCAAACCTAATGTGATCATGTTTGTAGGACTCCAGGGCAGTGGTAAAACAACCACTTGTACAAAGGTTTGTCTCCATAAATATCAGGTGTATACTATTGTCAGCAGTGACTACATTTATGTAGTTACATTCTAGTTGTTATTTTCTACCTTCTCATCTTAACAATAGGACATGGGGAAACTCTACAAATATTACACAATGAAACAGCAAGTTTGTTCACATATCATGAACTGTATCCTTGCTAATACAACACCAAAAGATGGTGGAATGAACAGTGACATTTTCATAGGTATTAAACACGAATGCGATACAATTATCAATATCAAAATGAGTCAACCACACATTAATGTGAGGAAGCAGAAATAGGCCGCATGTATATTTGTATATAGAAGATTTCTACTGGTATTGGATATTGGCAAATACTGTATTATTTTTGTTGTTGCTGTTGTTGTAGTTGGCTTACTATTATCAGAAGAAAGGCTGGAAAACCTGTCTAACCTGTGCTGATACATTCAGAGCTGGAGCTTTTGATCAGCTCAAACAAAACGCCACCAAAGCCAGAATCCCTTTCTATGGAAGGTTAGTTAATCATTATCACATACATCACAATTTCAATCTTTTGACATGACAGATTTCTGCATGAATCTGATATGACTTTATGTTGAAGGGTTTTTATCATCCTAGAGACTGCATCCTCAATTTGCATCTCTCCTTTGGATATTTGATTCAGATATATCACTGAATGTTGTTGATGAAAATTGACTTCCCTGACTGGGAATACACATGAGCTTTTGTTGTAGGCTAGCTCCATTGCCATCACAGAAATGTATTCTTCAGTAATTCTTGCACATGAACTTTCTTGAACATTCTGAAAACTGAACTCCAAAAGTACTGCCTGAACTTCTCCTCTCGACCCCACTAATGGTCAATTTATTATCTCTCAAACATTCTTATGATATCCCTATGGTGATCAATATGGCTCCTCTGCTTTGACTTTTGACCTTCTGCTTGTAGTTACACTGAAATTGACCCGGCAGTGATAGCTCTCGATGGTGTGGAGAAGTTCAAGGATGAGGGGTTTGAGATTATCATTGTAGACACAAGTGGACGACATAAACAGGAGGAAAGCCTCTTTGAGGAGATGTTACAAGTCTCTAATGCAATTGTATGTATTCTCACAGTGGTTTGGTTTGGTATTAGGAATGTTTTTGTTTTTCTCAGAATTAAAATTCAAACCATGACGTGCAATCAGGAATTTAGATAGTTTATTTCCCAATTAACATGATTAATAGATAATAATCTATTAAATTACCTGTAATAACATGTAATTTTATCCAATAAATAACTTTCTATTGAAGAGGTATTTCTAGCCTATAAATAATATTATCCATTGCCAGAGTTAGCATAGAGAAATGTTTGGAATCGCGCAGCATAACAGAATTAAGCAAGATTCAAGAAAGTGACACTTATTATTTAACTATCTGACAGTAAAATTTGGTGAATGAGGAATTCTATAACATAATGAATCAATCATAAGCCATGCAGTAAGCTTACAAAAATATCAGGTGGAAACTTTATTCAGCCAAACTCGTAGGAGGGTCAGATTTTACATTGGATCTCTTGTGTGTATTAAGATTAAATTTTATTTAAAATTTCACACTTTCAGTCTGTTTTGATGGAGTTTTCTAGATTATGTCTCACAATCCGATGCTCGTGTAGGGTACTTCAAAAATTATCTTCCTGATATATCATCTGTACTTATTTTTTTGGCGGTAATCCATGATGTGAAGTTTGCATCTTGTTCTCCTGTACATTGTCACACCCTCAAAGACTGCTGTTTGACTTTACTTTCAGAGCCCAGATAATGTGATATTTGTTATGGATGCCACTATTGGTCAGGCTTGTGAATCACAGGTAAGTTGAACATCTGTCATGCCTGTCCAGTGCATCCTCGCGAGCCAGTGTATCGAGCGATAGGATACACTGGCAAGGATACACTGTTAGGATACACTGGCTTGGATAGTTACCCATATGTGCTCTGGATAGAAATTAGATCAAGGGGTTTCCTCTAAATCAACCCAATCAGTGAACGCGCTAAGCTAGTTGATTAGGCCAATCCGCTGCGAGGTATGAGATGTGATAGGTTTGAAGTTCATTGCGGGCCAAATTGCTTTGATGTCAAGCTGAAATTGACATCGGAAGTCAAAGCAAAAACTGCAGGCTTGGGATACTGACATGCTAATTCAAAATGAGCACGGGGGATGAAAGGTACGAGATCGTATAATAGAGGCATTGACTCGAGAACTCATTCGAATCACCGAAAATGTCCAGGTAAACCCTCTGCGAGGATTTGGGATTTACCTGGACTTATGAAGATGGTCCACTGACCATTCAAATGAATCCGAGTTTAAAAAAAGCTGACATTTATAACCAATTACTCTTCCATCATCATTGCCACATTGCTTAAAACTGCTGATTCTTGTGTATGAACATTCACATTCAATACCTGTTTTCTTATTCGGACAGACAGACCAGTATTTGATCATGTTCATCTGTCAGTCATTCAGTTAGGTTTGTCACCTTGTTCCCTGTCTGGCATTTATGTGGCTCATGTTGTCATATCCAACATTATACTGGCTATGACATTTGAGATCATTGCATAAGCGAGAAATTTTTTAGCGGTATTTCATTTGTGCAGCTTTTGGGTTATGATACGACAAACCTGACTGCTGGTTGCATGAAAAGGTTATGCAGAATTTTCACAACATATGCCGTATGTCATCAATATAAGTAATCAGGGTTAAATGGACTCTGTCACCACTTTAAGAGTCTTGCGCAATGAGTGTGAATACTGGCAGAGGTCAATCCACCCTGTCTTTGAAGGTTGGCAGATTACGAAAGTATAAATTTGAAAACTGGAGAAATGAAAACTGGACTCATAACAATCTTTGCAAGCTCTCTCCATAATGTACGTTAATGAACAACATTTTTACCCCTCAGCCCATAGGGCTGTGGGGTCTTGTCGTTGCCATGTACATACGTCCGTCCGTCCGTTCGTCCATCATGGCGTCCGTCCGTCAACAAGTTCTTGTCCGCTGAATATCTGCAGATCTATGAAGTCGGGCCTGACCAAACTTTGGTGAGAGCTTCCTGAATGTTGACTGATGAAATGATTAGATTTTCAAATGGCTATGATGATTTCATGATTTTTAATTAATTTTTTTTATTATTTATTGATGGTTCAGCTTTTGCACTGTTATCTGTGCCCATCAACATGTTCTTGTCCGCTGAATATCTGCAGATCTATCAAGTCGGGCCTGACCAAACTTTGGTGAGAGCTTCCTGAATGTTGACTGATGAAATGATTAGATTTTCAGATGGCTATGATGATTTCATAATTTTTAATTATTTTTTTATATTATTTATTGATGGCTTAGCTTTTGCACTGTTATCTATGCCCATCGGGAACCCTTGGTTGCATGTTTCATTGTGACTTTTGAAGGTTTCCTGATACAAGAAAGCCTGGTCCATTCAAGATTACCATTGGATGGACCCCCCAATTCCCATTTATCTGGGAGCTTGCATGATGCTACACTTGTTCAACCTATGCACTACCCTCGGGAGGATTTTTCCACACCTGGACTGCCCCCCCCCCCCCAATAATGATAATGGTGGGTTTGTGTCAATCATTGTGTTTCTATGCCATTAACTTGTTATCACACTTGTGCAATGCATAAATTGCCACTTTCTTGTATTCTGTAATCCCAGCACACCACTCGCGTGAAAACAAAGTCTATTATATACGGTACAGAAATCACAGAAACTGTATCCGCAAGGCTGTATCCATGGATTTTTTGCAGGGTCCAATCCCAAACTCCCAGTTCCTTTTCGTAATTCATTATTGAGGGTCCAATTTTTTTTTGGTGAATTTCGGCGCAAAGAGCCTGTGATCAATCACAAAACAGAGGTTTATTAACATGAAATTCAATACCCAGCTATGAAATCGGATCGATATTGAGGCTCCCAGAAGCTTTTTCTAGGAGTATTTTCTTCAGAAATCCTTTCAAATTGAACAACAACAACACTTTCATTTTTTGTTTCATTTGAGTTTTGGGCGCCCATACGTTTTCCGGAACTAAATTGGCTCTAGATGCAGCCCTGATCCTACTTGACTAATAAAAACAGGCTGAGCTAGGGGTCCACGCACCTTTTAGGTGCTTGCCTGCAATTCATGTTATTTTTGAATTTAACTTTAGAACATAGTTGGTAGTTTTGTCTCAGATCGTATCCCACGTGGTAACCATGTTATCACTCGAGTCAGGTTGATCATGCCATCTGTCAATCTGATAAGTATGCCACCATGTTTTCTATCGGACGTACATGTAGAATATCATATTATCTGTCAGTCGAACATATAAATCACCATGTTATCTCTCAGTTAGGTTAATATATCACCATCTGTCAGTCAAACATGTAGGTCACCATGTTACACCATGTTACCTGAAAGTCAGACGTGAAGGTCATGCTGTCCGTCAGTCAGATTACCATGTGACGTCACCAAGTCACCTTGCTATTTATCAGTTGGACATGTACATTTATGTCACCAGGTTGTCGGTCAGTCAGACCTGTAAGTCACTGTGTTATGTCGGTCATATTAGCATGTCATGATATCTGTCTGTCAGACATGTTATTTGCCCGTCAGAAATGTAGGTCACTGTGTTACATGTATGTTAGACAGATTAGTGCACAATGTTCACTGTTGGTCTGATATGTAGGTCACCATGTTAACTGATGAACATTCCTGTAAGTTACCATGTCATCTGTTTGTCAAATCTGTTGGTTAGGCGTAACAAAAAAAATTGTCTGTTTCCGGGAACCCGACCGACCGTAAGAATGCCGAAATGGCAATGCTTTTTTTTTTTTTTTTTTTATAAATCTGCGGGAAGAGTTATTTCCCTTGGCCGAAATTCAAGAATAGTTATCTCCCTTATCATCGCCATGCGGCATGGCCGCCCGCCAGAACCACAGCTCCGGTGTTGGTTTCCATCTATCCCATTGAGGAATACGGACAAAGGAATTATTGTCTGCTATTAGCGATGAGTTGTTTGTGAACTTATTCCATCGTTGTCAAATACAAGGCTGTAACTGCCGTTGTATAGAGTCGGAAGTACTGATTCAAGGAGCGCGAGTTTTTGATGGTGAACGAATGGAACTGTCAAATTTAGAAAACGAAAGCGTAAGACGCATTTCTGAGGAGTTTGGACTAAAACATTTTTTCTTCACCTGCTTGAACAATCACTGCGCAGAAAAGTCTCAGAAACTGAGTGCTTTTGACATTTTAACGTCAGGTATTTAACAAACATTTTAATGGCAAAAGAGGGGACGTTACCAGATCAACGTCAGGTATTTAACAAACAATAAAGACAAACTGTTCAACGATGTCATTCAACACCTGTCAACAGGTCCGGGAAAAGTGGCAAATGGGGTTATTCCGGCAAATTGGCCTGGTGGGTATATTATTCATAGTTAAAATTTACATATATATTATTTTTTTCAAGAATAAATAACTGGAGTTTTGAACTGAGCACTTTCGGCGCCAATTTACACGAATTTGTTCCACTGACAAAATTAAAAGTTACGCTTATGTATTTTGTAGGAAAATGAAATATGTTGTTGATCTGTCAAAAATTATAAATCTCCTGCATAGGCTATAACTTGCCTATTTTGTGCCTTCCTCGCCGAAATTCATATTCTACTCATCAACACATGTTCGTCCAAACAGAAGGGAGCCATCCACAAGCTTGGTATTTCATTATTTTTTTTATTTTTATTTTTTTAATCATATGACTGCATATCAGAGATATCCATGATGATTCACCAGGCGGACTATAATCCTGTCTGGTGCCAGTCTGAGTGAGTTCCACTGATGGGTGATCAAAGTGAAAGCTAAGATATCCCTGATATAATATAGAAAAATTCTGCCGAATACCCAGAATTCACTGTAGTGTAGATTGAAGATGGCTTTCTACTGTTTGGGTGAACATGTGTTGATAAGTAGAATATGAATTTCGGTGGGAAAGACACAAAACAGGTATTAAAGTTATATTATGCAGGAGATTTATAATTTTTGACAGGTCAACAACTTATTTCACTTTCCTACACAATACATAAGCGGAACTACAGTATTTTTTTTATTTTGTCAGTGGAACAAACTCCTGTAAATTGGCACCAAAAGTGCTCAGTTCATAACTCCAGTTATTTATTCTTGAAAAAAAAATTATATAAACACTTTCAACTATGAATAATATACCCTTGTTGTCAGACCAACACTTCTTAAATAACTGATTTTCTCGTGTAATGCAGACCTATCAATTTTAGAATCGTGCATTCATTTTGTCAAAAAGTGGCGAAAACTGGGTACCAGTTAATTATAACCACAGAATTTTTTTTACATTTTTGACAAATCTCACACATTGGCACTGATTGGAGCTTTCAAAACTTGAGAGCTTCGGTGTATGATCTGCCTGTCCAGCTATATTTACTAGTAGTGATCAGTTTAACTTTGTGTGGTATTTTACTGTTTTATTTACTGTTTTCATATTAAAGATTTTCTTTCGTTTAATAAAATATGTAGTTGTTTCTTTATTTTCTGTTGAAAGAAACTCTGCTTCACAAACCGGTCCAGATTCTGTAAACCATTATGGGTACTTTCCTCACTGGAAGAGGTTCGAGAATAAAAAAAAAGAAAAAAAAAAAAGAAAAAAAAAAAAACCCGACCGACCGACCCTGGAAAATTTGAGCCCGTTACCGGAAACAAACAATTTTTTTTTTTTTGGCCTTAGACATGTAGTCTAACCATGTTATCTGACAGTCAGACTTGTAGGTTACCATCTTACTTGTGGGTTCGAGCCCAGTTGGTGGAAGTTTGTCGGTTACTTGCCGACGGGTGGTGGTTCTCTCCGGGTACTCCAGCTTCCTCCACCAACCAAACTGACTGTCAACATATGAGTGAAACAACCTTGAGTGTGACATTGAGCCAAATCCCCCCCCCCCCCTCACGCCATGTTACTTGTAGGTCATCGTGTTATCTATCAAGTCAAACATGTAGGTCACCAGACCACATGGCCACCTCAAAGTCAACATCTCATATCAACAGTTTACAGATATTTGCTGTAACTATGGATACACGACATATTGTAATGGACCATCTCTACCACAACCATAGCCTAGATAATTGATCTGATCTGTTGTTGTTGTTGTTGACAGGCAAGAGCGTTTGGTGAAAAGGTAGATGTAGCTTCGGTAATTATCACCAAACTGGACGGACATGCTAAAGGAGGAGGTGCCCTCAGTGCGTAAGTATATCATCATTTATGTTTAGCATACTGTTATGGTGACAGGATGGTAGTTATCTTCATTCACTTCTGACTCTTGGCTGACAGGTCTGTCAGATCATCATATTAGTCCTGGACAGATACAAATTAGCCAAAATGAAAACCTTTCTCAACCCATCCAGGATTCAGTTGCATCCAAGCAGCCATATGGACATCTGTGAGAAGTTTGAGAATATTTTGCTATTTTGTATTTTTGAGCTATTGAGATGATTAATAGATACTCTGTATGCTCTGGAAATAATGGGTCTAATATTCCTCTGTTTTTCAGAGTGGCAGCCACAAAAAGTCCTGTTATATTTATAGGGACAGGAGAACACACTGATGATTTTGAACCTTTCAAAGTTCAACCCTTCATCAGCAAACTTCTAGGTTTGGTATAATTTTATATATAATTTTAAACTACAAGTATATTTAGCCATAGATTACTTTCTGTTTCCCCACAACAGTCCCTGTAGTTCCTCATGTGGACCTTCCCTGTTTTTGCAACTGGAACAAGAGCTAATATATATTTTTTGTGTGATGTTGGGTCTCTAGAATTTATATATCAAATTATTCTCCAACTTTGTCCAAGTGCCCCAAATAATTAGAAATGCCACATAGAGACACATTTGATGGTTTGAGCATGTTGTTTGAAATGAGACAAAGCACCAGTACGTCTTTCTATTTTACCTGCCAATGAAAGGTGTCACACTCATGCTCAAGTAGATAAGTGTTCATCATGAAGACGTACATGTAGTTGCATACTAAATACTTACCTGATGTTTGAACTGTGCTATCATGTTTCAGGTATGGGAGATATTGAAGGGCTGATAGACAAAGTGAATGAACTCAAGCTAGATGACAATGAGGAACTGATGAAAAAACTAAAACATGGTATGTCAGAGAAATAATCCTCTGTTTTGTATTAAAAACCAATCAGTATGTAAAGTGGTTTGGTTTACAATAAGTAAATTAATAGCTATATAATGTCCCTGGGAGTTATCTTAAATCATTGGAAATGTTGTGTATACCAGATAAAAGGTATGCATATACTAGATAAAGGGTAAACAGTATCCATCTATTTTAGTCAACATAAATAACTAACTGAATGAATAAATAAATAAAAGTATTTTGAGTCATTTGGGTATTATCCAAGAATCATTTCATTGATGTGTGAATGTGTGTAATTTCAGGTCAGTTTTCTCTGAGGGACATGTATGAACAATTCCAGAACATCATGAAGATGGGACCATTCAGTCAGATTATGGTAGGACTCTCATAATACAAGATACACACGAGGGTCTGGATTAGATTCTCACACCAGAATGCTGACGGGCGGTGGTTCTCCCCGGGTACTCGGTCTCCCTCCACCAACCAAACTGGCTGTCACCATATGAGTGAAATAAGCTTAACTGTTACATTAAACCAAATTTTCTCCACCCCTTGCACCAGAGCATGGGTGTACAAGTGACCTGTTGTATTACACCAGGAGATGTGCCGTCCCTCATGTACACTGTCACCACTGGAATCTACTTTCAGATCTATCTGTAGTTTATTTTTGAAGCAAGGATCCTACCCTGTACTACAGGCTGTAGAAATCAAAACTAATGTAGTGAGTTTGTATTGGTACCAATTTTAAACATACTTTAAGAGAAATCAGGTGACCATGAGGTCTGGCATGCGTATGTTTCTGCTGGTGATTAATTGAAGGACTGTCAGAGGGTTACAGCTTTGATTATGACACCTGCAATCACTTGTGTGTTCAATAGAGAAAATATTATCCTAAATTTTAATATACGGTAATTTGCCTAATAATTCGTGATGTAGTGATGAAACTTACCACTCCAAAAATTGGCTACTTTCGAATTATTTGTTGAGCGAATTCCAGAAAAACACGAGTGTTCGAATTAAATGTCGCGCCGATTTTCACGGAAGATCCAAAATGGCGGACCGCTTTGCCATGGTCGATGCCATGGTCATAGTGATCGTATTTATTACCGTGTATTAACTCTTTGCTACTTGCTGATAGTCTCGTTTGTCAGCCTTGTATGTTCGGATAAATGCATGCGAGAGGATTTTGTTATAGACAGTCTTTTTTTGAAGCAATATATTTGCATGTAGCTTGATTGAAACCCCGCTAAATATATATATTTTCAGAAAGCCCATACTTTAATTAATCTGTCCTTCAAAATATCTGCCCATTTGTGTCTAAAATAAAACCAGACCAGGCGAGAAAATGAAATAAACAAAACAAAAATCTCTGATTTCGACAACATTACCGTGAGTGTATGTCCCAGCCAAATGATAGTTTCCATAAAAAAATCTCTTCACGATTCGCCCAATTCAACCGGACGATCGTGCTAAAATACCAGTGCATCGTCCGTGTGGGTTTTAATCCGACATATAAATCCGAGAAACCCTTTATTTCCATTGTAAATCCAACAGTCGGCTCGCTAAAGTTTCAACGAAGCCATTTTCTTTGGCGAGAAGTTCAACCGGCACACGCAGACAAGGCGGCCGGCCAATCGCTGCCATTGTCTCATACGTCTCAACTAATCGGGCTTCGCGATACTAACAGAGCCCGATCGAGGTCAATTTGGTCACGCTATCAAAGAATGATCACATCTCTATCCAATCAAATCCTTCGTTATTCAATCCTATCCAATCAAATCACTCGTCACAGTTCGAAAGACCCGGAAATGACCTTTAAAATGAAACCAATATCTCTAACATTCTACCGCGGGAAATGGGATTTCGATAGCGTTGAAAATGGTCAAAAAACGGCAAATTCTTCGCCGATTTTCTCAATTTTCACCACAAGGAAGGTATGTCTTCAATAAAATAAACTTGTTATACGTTTATTGCATGATTTACAATAAAATTTGAACGTATATTGTCGACTATTTCCTTGTCCAACGATGTGGACTACCGACGACCTCTCACTTGACGAACATTTTACTGTGCGGCGATTTTTTTGCGTGGTGGTGAATTGCAGCTGGTTTCGGCCGTTATGGGTATATATGATGCCGGCCGGTTTTGGCCGGTATAAGTACGAAAGGGTTAAGTTTGATATCTCATCATAGTTTCCATAAAAGGCAGTGTATGATGTCAGAAAATCTCCTCTACCTTGATAAAGGCATCTAACTTTATTCGAGGAAGTCAACCATATTGATCGAGTAAGAAGTTCAGCAAGATCATGCAGATTTTTCAGCTAACGTCCGTAAATTCGCGTCCATAATAACATCGTAAAAGTATGCCAAAACATTGAACGTATTCCTTCCTTTTTGTTCAGTATTAGCTATGATCTATATTATGAAACCTAACTGACATGGAATTGAATGAATATTCTGGAAATATAAAACTATACACATATTAGGGTATTCCATGTTCGAGTCGTTCGGTATGTCGACGTTGTTGTTGTGAACCCTGAAAATGTATCACGAAGTTTTAGACAGATTAGCGGACTGTCATAGATTTTTTGGTCTTCACTGTGCATGATTTTACACACACCATCCAGGACTTGAATAAATATCCCGGACCTATAAAACAAAATTAATGTAGAATTAACGACGGATTCTACAAGAGAACCGCGTGTCAGTCGACAATACACGTTTCGATTTGTTTGTTTCAAGTATGAGAATATCTATTACGGTACCGGTACTGTAACAGTTTACTAAAACGGGAGTGTTCGAATTTATTGTTTCACGGGTATATTGAAAATGCTCCAGTTTTCGTTTTATTAGGATGGACAAAATCACGACAGGGGAAAAATTGGTCGTTTTCGAATTAAATTTGGAAGGCGAATTAATAGGGAAATTACCGTAAATGATTTTTTTACATATTTAAGTGTTGATGTCAATTACTGTACTGGAATACTGAAAGCTTTCACTACACAAGCCATATTCCTACCTTGTAGAAGCGATCTGCAGAGTCCCGATTGAAGTCACACCACAGAATCTCTGGATGTACTGTAGTCGATGTGCTTTTACATGGAGGTCTGATTTGGTCAGGTTCATAGCTGATGTATTTAAGCAGATATCAATGTTGATAATTTATGTTTGATTTCCATAATTTCAGGGTATGATTCCAGGTTTTAGTAATGACTTCATGACAAAAGGCAGTGAACAGGAATCCATGGCTCGATTGAAAAAGCTGATGACAATCATGGATAGTATGAATGATGAAGGTATGGTACATCTTCACAGATAAATAATAACCTCTCCCCAGGGTTCTCATTTTCATTTTAAGTAGCAGGCTGAGTTTGAAAAGTAGACAGCTGCATTTATTGATGGCAGGGGTCCGGGGGCCGCCTAGGCCCCGGAAGCTCCAGGGATCTAGATGCTCTGAGACGCAATCGGAGCACTTTTAGAGCCCCAAATTGTCTTTTCATAAAGTGTAAACTTAGGGGTGAAATATCTGTGATTTTCAGGTTTTCAAGTTCTCTAAACAGACTTTCACTTGAGTTGATTATACAGGGTGGTCCAAAAGTAGGTGGGCAGTTGGTCGAATAGGGTTTTGTGATATTTCAGAAACAACTGATAATCTGAAAAATATTGGCAAGTATTTGAATAGAACAGCATAAAAGCTTTGAGAAATTCTAATATATATGCCAAAATATTTCAAGCATTTTTGCGCTGCATATTTTTTTTTTTTCAATTGTACAAATGTTTCTCAAAATTTTTTATAAAATGAAGAATCATGGTAAAACTTGAGCATGAATGTTGTCTGCGAACAAAACTCGCTGTGGTTAGCCATTTCAGTTACATTCTACAAATAATTGAAAATGTTGGCTGATAGCATGGCTGGCGTCAGTCTTATGCTATAACATGGACATATTTGAAAGTGACCAGCGCAAAAATAGGTAAAGATAACACGCTTAAATCTCAACATTTAGGAAACTTCATGCTGTCTTTTACTCATAGGTATACTGACTGAATTGCTGATGCTGCTCATTTAGGAATAACTGGGGATTGTTTTGTTGGATAGCTCATGTGGGGTATCCGAAAATTGCCCAATTGGGGTATAATACCTGACTTGGGGTATCAATCATGCCCCACATTGGCTTCTGTCCCTAACCTGTTATAAATAAGATCTATCATCTTTACAATTTACAGCATCAATAATAAGACAAATTCTAACCATAAAATACTTCTGTAATTATTTCATGAGCGTACATGTAGTTTATATACGCGAGATCGTATGCTTGTCAGATAATTACACGTGTTTTACGTCTACAAAAAGCCAGCAGTACGTAACAAATTACGGATGGTCCACTTTTCGTGTTATCATTATCAAACGGTACTCGTAAATCATATTTTCGACAGCATAAATTGAGATATTGGTCAAGACTTGTACTATACTAGATACAAATACCATAAAAATACAAACCTGGTAATTTGTTACCGAATCCAAATGTCAGGAGTGATGTCTGTTTCCCCGACATGACGACCTGCCCTTCTTACAACTTCATCATGTGCGTAAGCTCTCCACTCAGCGGCATTTGCAGTGTGAGATATAGTATCCGTGAAAATACCTCTGCGCTCTAATCGAAGAGCTCTGTTTCTCGAGGAGACTCGTAGGGGCGCGTGCAAAGCGCTGTTTACGTGGGAATTTGGATTTGCAGGTAAATTAGTGGATGAAACTTTATCCTTTCGGTTCTCATTGTGACACGTCGTTACGGCAGAAAGATTGAGCGTTTTTTTTGCTGCATTTGTTGTCCGTTGACATCCAATTTCAGATTCCTTCGTTCCTTAGGGCGTCAGCGAAATTATGTACATTACTTTATTAAAGTTTATTTGTAAATTAATGACTTGGGATAATCTGAGTACCCGGCGATAATAGAACAAATAGCCGGCGAAGCTCCGGTGGCTACCGGCTTGAAATGAGAACACTGTCTCCCCTCCTTCTCATTCACTGTACCAATATCTAGGCATTACCTTGAGTTCTCTTCACAACACCTAACATAGGATACAGTGGGTATTTGATTGGGCTTCTCAGTAATATGGTAATACTTTTAAGTTCTTTGATTGGTAACAAATGAATTAAGGCCTCTTGTTTTTATACGCCCGCCAAAAGGCGGACGTATTATGTGATAGCGGTTTCCGTCCGTCTGTCCGTCCGTCCGTCCGTCTGTCCGTCCGTCCATCCGTCCGTCCCTCGTGTCCGGTCTATATCTCGGACAGTTTTTGTCCCCCGCCACAACGCGGACGGGGACTTTAAAATGGTTCTTGCTTCTTTGTGTCCGTGGATGTCCGTGTGTCCGTCCATGTCTGTTCGAAGCGATAACTTCCTAACGCTTTGTTGGATTCTTCCGAAATTCGGAATATGCATTCCTTGCGGCCAGACGCCAGTCCGTATTGCATTTCAACAACATCTGCCTGAAGGTGGCGCCGCTAGTTCTTGCTTCTTTGCGTATGTGGATGTCCGTGTGTCCGTCCATGTCTGTTCGAAGCGATAACTTCCTAACGCTTTGTTGGATTCTTCCGAAATTCGGAATACGCATTCCTTGCGACAATACACCAGTCCGTATTGCATTTCAGCAACATCTGCTTGAAGGTGGCGCCACTAGTTCTTGCTTCTTCGTATCCGTGAATGTCTGTGTACGTCTGTTCGAAGTGATAACTTCCTAATGCTTTGTTGGATTCTTCCGAAATTCGGAATATGCATACCTTGCGATAAGATGCCAGTCTGTATTACATCTCAGCAACATCTGCCTGAAGGTGGCGCCACTGGTTCTTACTTTTTTGTGTCCGTGGACGTTCGTGTACGTCCGTGCATGTCTGTTCGAAGCGATAACTTTCTAACGCTTTGTTGGATTCTTCCGAAATTCAGCATTCGCATTCCTTGCGACAAGAGGCCAGTCCGTATTGCATTTCAGCAACATCTGCCTGAAGGTGGCGCCACTAGTTCTTGCTTCTTTGCATCCGTGGATGTCCGTGTACGTCCGTGCATGTCTGTTCGAAGTGATAACTTCCTAAAGTTTTGTTGGATTCTTCCAAAATTAGAATACGCATTCCTTGTGACAAGACGCGAGTCCGTATTACATTTCAGCAACATCTGCCTGAAGGTAGCGCCACTGGTTCTTGCTTCTTTGAGTCCGTGGATGTTCGTGTACGTCCGTGCATGTCTGTTCGAACCGATAACTTCCTAACGCTCTGTTGGATTGGTTCTTGCTTCTTTGAGTCCGTGGAACGTCCGTGCATGTCTGTTCGAACCGATAACTTCCTAACGCTCTATTGGATTCTTCCGAAATTCAGCATTCGCATTCCTTGCGACAAGAGGCCAGTCCGTATTGCATTTCAGCAACATCGGCCTGAAGGTGGCGCCACTGGGTCAAAATAGATTTTTTTTCCTAATGCTAATGCTGTGTTGGGTTATTCCGAAATTCGGAATACGCATTCCTTGCAACAGGACGCCAGTCCGTATTGCATTTCAGCAACATCTGCCTGAAGGTGGCACCACTGAGTTTCTCTTCTTCTTGTCCGTTCCAGTCAAAATGGGCCTTCAATTTTGCTATATGAAATCATTCTATTCCACATCATATGATTTACCCTAAAGCTTTTGCATGAACCATATTTTATTTCAGAAGTATAATGTGAAATAACTGGCGGGGAAATCCCCGCAGTACTGAATCCCTGATTTTTGAATTTCGTGTCATCTTAAACGAAGGACATTTCCTTCAATTTTGCTAACAAATAATTGTATTGCACATCATAGGATTTACCCTGAAGCTTCTGCACGAATCATTTGTCTACACACGTATATGACTATATTAATTACAACTGTGTTCCTAATGTTTGGGTGCACACTGTGCATATGATCAATTTCCTGAATTGAACTGAATTCAACCTTGCTGGTCTTCAGACTGACAGATGATGGCATGCAGTTGTCAGTGCAGTTGTTCATGTACAGGGAGCTTTCTATGAATGAGTTGCAACCCCAAAAGGCTTAAAATTTATCAGGCACAGACCCATGTTTTTACCCCTCGGCCATTTTTGGCCATGGGGTATTGTCATCATCTTGTACGTCCGTCTGTCCGTACGTCCGTTCGTGAGCGAGATAGCCGGAAAACTGTTTCGCTGATGAATTCCAAATTTGGTATGCTTATTTGCCTAGTCAAGGACCAGACGCCTATAGAATTGGGACCTGATTGGGACCTTAGCAGCCATCTTTAATTTCATGCAAAATGGATAATGATCCATATCTCGGAAACCATTCAACTGTTCAATACGAAATCATCGATACATCAAGCAACTTTCAACGAATTACCAAACAGGCTTTTCTGATTAGCTGGGAACCCTGGATGCCATCTTTAATTCATGCGAAATCGATAATGATAGCATACATATCTCGGTTACCATTCAATTGTTTTATATGAAGGTAGGTATATATCATCAATACATCCAGATACTTTGAATCGGGACCTGATTGACTGAAAACCTTTGGTGGCCATCTTTAATTTAGGCAAAATCATTAATGATCTATCTCTGATTCCGTTGGAGTGCTCAGTGGAAAATTTGGTATACATCATTGATGCATCAAGAGACTTACGATGAATGACAGATCTGGTTTCTCTGATTGGGCGGAAATCTTGGCGGCCATCTTTAATTTATTCAGAATCTTTAATGATGTTTATCTCTGATACCATTCAAATGTTCTATACGAAACTTGATTTACAGCATCGATGTATGAAGAGACTTGCATTAATGAATAACCACATTAGTTCCTCTGAGTGACGGGAAGGATGGGCAACCATCTTTAATTTATGTAAAATCATTAATGATCTCTATCTCTGACACTGTTCAAATGCTCAATGTAAAATTTGGTATACATTATCGATGCATCATCTCGGTTACTTCTACACGATGTGCCTAGGATACAGTACTATACTATAAACAATTTTTTGTAATTCAGCATCGCAGAAAACCACCATCGATTGCGTTTTCAATGGTAAAAGGGTTAGGAAAGAACTAAAAATACACTTCAATGCAGAGTGATTTTGATTGACGCCAGAAATCGCTCAGAACGCTTCTTCGGCGATCTAGACCCCAGGAGCATCTGGGGCCTGGGCGGCCCCTGGATCCTCACCTAAAGTGCAATGATAGTGGCCGTACCACTTTGAATTTGCTTCCGACGCCCCCTGTATTAACAGACAGTGTCAACGTACTGTTCCAGCTGTCTCCCGTTCAGTGATTGGTCATTCGACCCCGCCATTTTAAACTAATACGAGCATTTTCATTGGATCACTATTAGATAAGACCCACCCCAATCTTCATACACAACCACGTGACTGTCTCAGTTCTCGTCAGATCACCGAAGTTAAGCAGCGTTGAGCTCGGTCAATACTTGGATGGGTGACCGGGTGCTGTACTGACTGGGCTGATCAGTGTCCAGAATAATAGGAACTGTGGACACTCTCGTGTTCTGGCACATGTAGGCACCGTCGTGATATGACTGAAACAATGTTGAAAACGACGTTAAATCCTACTCACTCACTCATTCACCTGTCTCAGTTGACTGATGACATAGCGCGGCCTCGTTTTTGATTTCAAAATCTGCCGTCTAACTGGGAAAATGTTGTTGCTGCATCAGCCGATCATTAGCCCCCTGTAGAAGATACTATTGGCTAATACATGTAGGCTACCATGCCATGAGATGATGCTTGGGATTGCATTTCGCTCACTTGCACCTACAGGTGGCGACAACTGGTGGCAATTTAAAATTTGGTTTCCGGGCAGTAGGTTGAGGATGCCTTCAGCTTCTCGTCAAATTTGGTTTGCAGATAATGCCTTGAGATGTCACTTGGGGATGCTTCTCGGTGCTTCACTGCATGGAAACTATATCACAGAAGCAATCAACTTTCAGTCAATCGTTCTGAGTTGATCTTAAAACTTGGGAAGGCAGAAAGACCCTTCCACATCCAACGCCTATGAAGCAGCAGTTGCCTCCCTCATGTATATCCCCTAAGACCAACAATGCTAAAAAATATTGCTGCCATTTCGGCGGGGGACCTAGCATCCTCTGGCTGCTTGTCTATCTACAGTTCCAATTTTTGGTAAGTGTATACCCTACGGGGAGACGATGTGTCGCGTACCAAAATGAAAGTCGAGGTCAGAGGTCAAAGGTCACTGGCCTAAAAAACAGGAAATCACTGAAGTGTTCGTGTCCGGTCTATATCTGTGAACGTTTTCTATCCACGGTTGCGATTTTTTGTGAGTGGATACACTAGGTGGAGACGATGTGTCGCGTATCAAAATTGAGGTCGAGGTCAGAGGTCACTGTTGCCTAAAATCAGGAAATTATTGATCATTGACAGTTTTCTATCTACATTTCTAATTTTTTATGAGTGGATGCCCTAGGGGGGAACGATTTGTTGCATACTGAATGTAGGTCGAGGTCAAAGGTCAGTGTGACTGAAAAATCAGGAAATCATTAAAATTTCTAATTTTTTTGTGAGTGGATTCAATAGGGGGAAATGGAAGTGTCGCATGCCAAAAATTAGGTCAAGGTCGAAGGTCAAAGGTCACTGTGACCCCAAAATCAGAAAATTATTAAAAATAACATTTTTCGTGTCCATAGATACATTAGGGGGACACGATGTGTCACATACCAAAATGTAGGTCAAGGCCAAAGGTCAAGGTCAATGTGAGCCCAAAATCGTGAAATTGTTAAAAATCATGAGTTTTTGAGTCCATTGAGAAATTACGGGGAGCCGTTTTGTCATGTACCAAAATTTAGATCCAGGTCAATAGTCAAGGTCACTGTGACCCCAGAATCAAGGTCAAAGGTCAGTGTGATCGAAAAATCAGAAAATCATTAAAAATTAATAATTTTTTGTGAGTGGATTCAATAGGGGGAAATGGAAATGTCACATACCAAAAATTAGGCCAAGGTCACTGTGCCCCCAGAATCAAGAAATCTTTAAAAATCACTTTTTGTTTGTGTCAGTAGGTCAAGGTCACTGTGACCCCAAAATCAAGAAATCATTAAAAGTCACATTTTCATATGCCTGTCAAAGACGAGGTCGTGTAATGCGATGTTGCATTCTGTCCATGCATCCATTAACATTTGTTGTCCATGCGATATCTCTAGTTTCAAAGAAGAGCCATACATTTTGAGATCAATTTGTCAAAGGTCAAGGTCACAGTCCCCCAAAACTGAATCAAGTTTAGCTGACTATGTGTTAGGTTGGAATATTCAGATATCTCTCACCTACATGTATAATATGGCATTTGTCCTGTGGAGTTGTCTCCTACATTTAATTAAACTGTTGTGAAATAAAAACCATACATTCACTAATTTAACGGAGAGAGGGATCCTTTATGAACTTCATACCTGTTTATTAACTCAAAGAACAAAGGTTTACTTCATCACTTACTTCTTCCTTCATGAAAAATTCTCTCGCCTGAAAGAAATCCATTTGCAGGAAAACTACTATTTTCTTGTGTTTGTCTATTGTCGATTTCAGTGTGGGATATGTGAGCTCTCAGCTCTTGTTTCAAGGTCAACTAGTTAACAAGAGTTAAGCCCATTTTAGTTTTTCATTCATTATGAGATGTGATATATGTTACATTCTCAGAAGCACAAAATCATAGATCTTTCTCTGGATTGCTAGCTACCAATTGGAATCAA
The DNA here is from genome assembly GCA_036873755.1 of Hanleya hanleyi. NCBI lineage: Eukaryota > Metazoa > Mollusca > Polyplacophora > Lepidopleurida > Hanleyidae > Hanleya > Hanleya hanleyi. The sequence goes on from JAVTVY010020918.1 coordinate 28,299, forward strand.
GGCTATTAAACAACCGTGAAATTTGGACCAATGTAATTCCAGATATACGGGCGTATATTGAAGCCCCTTGGGCTCTTGTTATCTACAGTTCTAATTTTTGGTGAGTGGATGCCCTAGGGGGGAACGATGTGTTGCATACCAAATGTAGGTCGAGGTCAGAGGTCAAAGGTCAGTGTGACTGAAAAATCAGGAAATCTTAAAAATTTCTAATTTTTTGTGAGTGGATTCAATAGTTGGAAATGAAGTGTCGCATACCAAAAAATAGGTCAAGGTCTAAGGTCAAAGGTCACTGTGACCCCAAAATCTGGAAATTATTAAAATAACATTTTTTGTGTCAGTAGATACATTAGTGGGACATGATGTGTCACCTACCAAAATGTAGGTCAAGGTCAAAGGTCAAGGTCACTGTGACCCCAAAATCGTGAAATTGTTAAAAATCATGATTTTTTTAGTCCATTGAGAAATTACAGGGAGCCGTTTTGTCATGTACCAAAATTTAGGTCAAGGGCAATAGTCTAGGTCACTGTGACCCCCAAAATCATGAAATTTATAAAAATCTAGATTTTTTTGTGTCCAATGATACATTGAGGGAAGACGATGTGTCGTGTACCAAAATTTAGGTCAAGGTAAAGGCCAAAATCAGGAAATCATTAAAAATAACTTATTTCTGCAAGTACATGTAGATACATTAAAGGGACATGATGTGTTTCATACCAAAACTTGGGTCAAAGGTTAAGGTCACTGTGACCCCAAAATCAAGAAATCATTAAAAGTCAAATTTTCATATGCCTGTCGAAAACGAAATCGTGTAATGCGATGTTGCGTTCTGTTCATTCATCCATTAACATTTGTTGTCCATGCGATATATCTAGTTTCAAGGTATAGATTAGTACCAAACTTTGAGTATACCTTACTCGCATGGCAAAGAGGAGTCCTACATTTTGAGATCAATTTGTCAAAGGTCAAGGTCATAGTCCCCCAAAACTGAATCAAGTTTAGCTGACTAAATGTGTTACATGTAGGTTGGAATATTCAGAGTTCTCTCCAATACATGTATATGGCATTTGTCCTGTGGAGTTGTCTCCCATGTTTGAAACAGGTACATTTAGTTAAACTGTTGTGAAATTAAAACCATACATTCACTAATTTAACGGGGAGAGGGATCCTTTATGAACTTCATACCTGTTTATTAACTCAAGAACAAATATTTACTTCATCACTTTCTTCTTCCTTCATCAGGACTGCACAAATTGAAAATTCTGCTTAACCCAAATATGGGTTACGCTAAAATTTTTTGGGTAACCCTTCTCTGATTTGCATAACCCATCACTATTGTATACAGGTTAATATCCGTAATTCAAGTGAACTGAAAATGGGTTACGCATAATGAAAATTGCATAACCAAATCTATTGTTCGCGCAATTTGTGCAGCCCTGTTCATGAAAAATTTCTCGCTTGAAAGGAATCCATTTGCAGGGAAGCTACTATTTTCTTGTGTTTGACAATTTTCGATTTCAGTATTGGATATGTGAGCTGTTCAATGACTCTTGATTCAAGGTCAACTTGTTACCAAGAGTTAAGCTCATTTTAGCATTCAGTCTAAGATGTGATATATGTTACATTCTCGGAAGCACGAAATTGTAGACCTTTCTCTGGATTGCTAGCTACCAATTGGAACCAAGGCTAGTAAACAACCTTGAAATTTGGACCAATGTAATTCCAGATATACGGGCGTATATTGAAGCCCCTTGGGCTCTTGTTATCAATTGGTTCACAGACTTTTCGACTAACATTTTTGAATAAACCCCATGATTCTGGCAACTTATTGTTTTAAAAGGGACCAGAGCTTGGCAATAAAGATTATCAAGTCTAGTCCATGAAAAGCTGGATCTTTATAAAACATTGACAACTTTATTAAAAACCTATACTGATACCTGCTATACAATCTTGTAAGTCAAAGCTAAAAAAACACAGGACTATTGCCACTGACTGCATGCACTGACAATGTCAATAAGTGCTATGCTGGGGAAGATCTGTTAAATTACATTCCCAAATTTTTATCTACAGAAGTTAAAGACTACAGTTTCATGATCTAATCATCTATCCTTGTTGTTTTAGAACAGAAACACGAAACAATCTCATATTTTGCATGCAACATAATATGCACTGAGACTGGCATACAGCCATAAAATTGATGGGTTATTGTTTGTTTTTTTTATGCCCATCGACCAAATGTTTTTAATAGGTTTTTGTGGACCAATAAATAAAAGCACCTATTGAACTCTTTAAAATGGAAGTACTGTAACTGTGTTTTAGCCACATTCATCAGTAGATTTCAGTGTTGAACACTGGTTTTCTACTGTGGCAATGGTCCCAAACCCTGATGACGTATTATATCTCTCTCAATCACGTGATGAATTTTGTATTCATTGATCTGCATGACACGTGAACACTTATCCAGAAATCTAACGTCGCTTATGTAACACGAAACCAATTAAATTTTCATTGTCAACTCAAGTATGTGTAAGGCGTGAAGTTCTATATGTAACCCGATACACCAAATTAAAGCTTGCTCTTCCGACTGTGCTGGTCCAGGGACCTCGCGCTGGCAATAAAGTTGAAGCCGTGTTACATGAGGGAGGTGATAGGCTAATTGAATTGTATAAATATCCCCACCAGCCATTGCATTGTCATGGATGTTGGGGCCTGCATTGCATCAAGGGATAGAAGTGGGATTTTATTGTCATGGATGTAGGGGGCCTACGTCATAAGGTTTCAGGACATTATAGGGCACACAACTCTTGAAGCATGATCTGAAGTTGAACTGTAAGAGTTACTCCCCCTGGTGTGTTTTTTTGGGGGGGGGGGATGTTTGAAGTTTGGATGGTCTTGGTCTTTAATAATTTCATGATTCTTTTTGTAATATTGTTTCTATGTTTTAGAGTAAAAGTAAAATTTGCTATAATAAGAGACAAGTTTTGCACTTGTTTGAGTGATGTTTGGTACTGTCCAATCCATCACACTTAGGCTCATTGAAATTAATCTTTAGCTTCTAGCTTTGGAGACTTTTTTTCTCCTTTTTTGAATTCTTTTCGAACAGACAATATATCTATCTTTTGAATAAAATTAATCCCTGGCTTCTAGCTTTGAAAAAATGTCAAGGGAGGGAGGTGTTTTTTCTCTCTCTTTTTTTTTCAACTGTAAGAGGTTTAGAGTGCCGACGAAAAGTGTGGTGGCTGCTTGCCTTACTCTGGTGGTCGCTGGTTTGATTCCCACATCGGACTCTACCAGTTTTCAGCACTAGAACCTGTGCTATGCTAAGATAGTGTTATCTCAAAATAATGAAAATACTGTCAAATATATCTATTTTTTCTGCCAACCGATGCAGTAGTTTAATACCATTTGATGAAACCAACAGTTTTCTTTGAGTCACTTGAAGAGTCACCGTTCAACAGCCTTTCCTTCAACTAAAACAAGACATTGATTCAATTTTCAAGAATGTTATTTTGGCAGATGTTTTTTTCTTTTGCTGCGGCAGGCAATAAAAATAGTTGATGCAGTGTTGAAAAATTATGTGGCAGAGCCTGTGAAGCAGTAATGAATTTTATTCAGTCTTATTACAAAATTATACCTGAGTATTGTCTCAAATCACTGCAGACGTTATATAACCAAGTTTACATTCTTCATCTAGTTTAGACTCATTCTACACTTCCGTTCAAAGCTATGTTACTGATTGCAGAGTTGGACAGTTTAGATGGTGAGAGGTTATTCACTCGTCAGATGGGTCGGGTGCAGCGAGTGGCCCGTGGGGCAGGCGTGTCATCGCGCGAGGTCAGCGAACTTCTCACACAGTATAAGAAATTTGCACAGATGGTGAAGAAAATGGGAGGAATAAAAGGCTTGTTTAAGGGTAAGATTAAAAAGATTATATGCTTTTAAGCATTGCTTTAATTATTTCATCAGATTATGTGGCATAGATATGAGGCACATGCTAATTGCCGTTGGATAAGAAGAAAGCAGTGCTGAAATTCAGATATGTATTATAACTGATGGCTTTTGACATCTTTGTCTTGTTGATGTGTAATTCTAGAATAGGGATAATAAAGCACATGTTTGTGTACAAAGGTGTATATAAAAAAGGTGAGTACACCATACTCTTGTATTTGATACCTTGCAGGAGGGGACATGACAAAGAATGTGAATCCTGCTCAGATGGCCAAACTCAACCAGCAAATGGCAAAGATGATGGACCCCCGGGTGTTACAACAAATGGGTGAGTCACTGGCAGCAAATATCTTCTTAACCTTCAGCCCAGACTGTTCTAACAAACAAGATATGGCGTCACATTAGCAAGCCTCCCTGCATTGTGACTAATTGAAATCCTCACATCATTCAACAACATGTAGGCTGTCGCCATCGGGACCCCTCGGGCCGGGCCCAGAGCAATTGTGGAAATAATGTTTCTGACCCCAACAACTCACATATTTGGGGTGGGCATAATTTTACCTGTATGATATAGATCATAGACAGACAAAACAATATAGCAATAGAGCAGTGATTACCTATAGTAGATGTAGTCGAACGATTACTGTCTATTCACAGCAATCCACACAGGTTTGTGGTAGGAGAAGTAACTCTCCAACACTCCACTTGACGTATTGGGGGCGTTACTGTAGATGTGGTCTATGGTAGTGTGGAGGTCTGTGGTGCTTCTGGTACCAGCTGCATTAAACAACTGTATGAAGTTTCATTGTTGTGAGTGAAGGACTTTGTGAGATAATGTGTTTACAAGGATATAGACAGACAGACATGTATAAAGGGGCATAACTCCTGAAAAACACATCCCATGGCACCGACTTTCAATAGGCTTCTGGTACTGGCTGTATTAAACAACTGTATTAAGTTTCATTGTTGTGAGTGAAGGACTTTTTGAGATAATGTGTTTACAAGGATATGGACCAGCAGACATGTATAAAGGGGCATAACTCCTGAAAAACACATCCGATATAATGTTTCTGACCCCAACAACTCACATATTTGGGGTGGGCATAATTTTACCTGTATGATATAGATCATAGACAGACAAAACAATATAGCAATAGAGCAGTGATTACCTATAGTAGATGTAGTCGAACGATTACTGTCTATTCACAGCAATCCACACAGGTTTGTGGTAGGAGAAGTAACTCTCCAACACTCCACTTGATGTATTGGGGGCGTTACTGTAGATGTGGTCTATGGTAGTGTGGAGGTCTGTGGTGCTTCTGGTACTAGCTGCATTAAACAACTGTATGAAGTTTCATTGTTGTGAGTGAAGGACTTTGTGAGATAATGTGTTTACAAGGATATAGACAGACAGACATGTATAAAGGGGCATAACTCCTGAAAAACACATCCCATGGCACCGACTTTCAATAGGCTTCTGGTACTGGCTGTATTAAACAACTGTATTAAGTTTCATTGTTGTGAGTGAAGGACTTTTTGAGATAATGTGTTTACAAGGATATGGACCAACAGACATGTATAAAGGGGCAGAACTCCTGAAAAACACATCCGATTACACCGACTTTCAATAGGCTTCTGGTACTGGCTGTATTAAACAACTGTATGAAGTTTCATTGTTGTGAGTGAAGGACTTTTTGAGATAATGTGTTTACAAGGATAAAAACAGACAGACATGTATAAAGGGGCATAACTCCTGAAAAACACATCCAATGGCACCGACTTTCAATAGGCTTCTGGTACTGGTTGTATTAAACAACTGTATGAAGTTTCATTGTTGTGAGTGAAGGACTTTTTGAGATAATGTGTTTACAAGGATATGGACCAACAGACATGTATAAAGGGGCATAACTCCTGAAAAACACATCCGATTACACCGACTTTGAATAGGCTTCTGGTACTAGCTGCATTAAACAACTGTATGAAGTTTCATTGTTGTGAGTGAAGGACTTTTTGAGATAATGTGTTTACAAGGATAAAAACAGACAGATATGTATAAAGGGGCATAACTCCTGAAAAACACATCCAATGGCATCGACTTTCAATAGGCTTCTGGTACTGGCTGTATTAAACAACTGTATGAAGTTTCATTGTTGTAAGTGAAGGACTTTTTGAGATAATGTGTTTACAATGATATGATGGACAGACGGACAGACGACGGAGGCAACGACAATACCGCTCGGGCAGAATCTGCCCGAGGGGTAAAAATCACTAATATTACATCAATTGTTGAAGCATTGGATATTTTCAGTGCAAGAAAGGCATGTTTAGGCAAGACCAATTTTTGGGGGGTTTTGCGGGCCCACTGAATTTAAAATTGGTCAAATCAGAATAAAAATAAAATTGAAAAACGGCACTTTTATTTTCACTACAAATTCCTGAAAGTGGTGCGTTCAGCCATTTTATTTCTGTGGATGCTTCCTGATGGTATAAAATATATCATTTCATTCCTGACAGGCCTTGCCTTTTGAGTTTAGGAGCGTTCATTCCACACAAATGCATGACCAACCTTCATTGTTGTTGTTGTAAAATCTGTTATCATCAGCACCATTCTCAGGCTGCATTGGGAAAAGCTATTTGACTAAATGCCTCCCTCAGCTCATGATTTCCCAAGTAGGTTTAACCAATCCTTCCCTGCCTTTATTAAATCAAAATATACATCATCAAGGTAAAATCCCGTCTTCTTTGCCATTTTTCCATGGCACTTCCACTTACAAGTGAAACCATGACTTTTCTATCTTCTTTCACCAAAGTTCAATGAATGAAGTTCGGTACCAGGGTTGGTTTGGACACACTTTCTCCTGATTATGAGCATTTCGTAGACCATCTAATAACTTTTCTTTAAAATCTTCTACATAAATAACAGATTTATGAAAACAAAATTATTGATTTCCCATTTTCCATTGGCATATACTATTGAATTTATATGCTGAAGGACTTTTGTCCAGAATTCAAATAAGCCAAAGGGCTAATGTACTGGAGAGCTAATGTCCTGAAGGGCTTTTGTCATGGATCCGGCAATCTGAAGGTTCTGACTTGCAGCGAAGTCTTCCACAAAATAAAACAAAAGTCGTTTTCACAGTAAATTTCCAATTTTATTTTTCATTTTTACTCCCTCCTATGATGAAAAGAAAAATATATCCCGCCCGCAAAACAAAAAATGAAGTTGGTCTGGCCTTACCTCTATTAGAAAACATGCAGAAAAGTATCCGTGGGACTCCTGGGGTTGACCTGGGGCATCATTGGGTACACCCCAGGTCATGGTAAGAATAGGTCTCGGCTCCTCATACAGCTTGTCATAAGAGGTGACTAACTGGGGTCCCTGTGGCGTTCCCAGGTTTGAAAAGGAATAGGACCCAGATGTCATGATATGATGGAAATATTGTTGAAAAAACAACGTTAAATAACATTTACTCACTCACTGTTCTAAGTAAGACCACACACTGTGATGGTCTGGTGGTAAGAACAACCACCTAACAAGTTGGAGGTTAGAACATCCACCTAACAAGCTGGAGGTTAGAACATCCACCTAACAAGCTGGAGGGTAGAACATCCACCTAACAAGCTGGTGGTTAGAACATCCACCTAACACGCTGGAGGTTAGAACATCCACCTAACAAGCTGGTGGTTAGAACATCTACCTAACAAGCTGGAGGTTAGAACATCCATCTAACAAGCTGGGGGTTAGAACAACCACCTAACAAGCTGGAGGTTAGAACATCCACCTAACAAGCTGGAGGTTAGAACATCCACCTAACAAGCTGGTGGTTAGAACATCCACCTAACAAGCTGGAGGTTAGAACATCCACCTAACAAGCTGGAGGTTAGAACATCCACCTAACAAGCTGGAGGTTAGAACATCCACCTAACAAGCTGGAGGTTAGAACATCCACCTAACAAGCTGGTGGTTAGAACATCCACCTAACAGGCTGGTGGTTAGAACAACCCCCTAACAAGCTGTAGGTTAGAACAACCACCTAACAAGCTGGTGGTTAGAACATCCACCTAACAAGCTGGAGGTTAGAACATCCACCTAACAAGCTGGAGGTTAGAACAACCACCTAACAAGCTGGTGGTTAGAACATCCACCTAACAAGCTGGAGGTTAGAACATCCACCTAACAAGCTGGAGGTTAGAACAAACACCTAACAAGCTGGAGGTAAGAAAATCCACCTAACAAGCTGGTGGTTAGAACATCCACCTAACAAGCTGGAGGTTAGAACAACCACCTAACAAGCTGGAAGTTGGAACATCCACCTAACAAGCTGGAGGTTAGAACAACCACCTAACAAGCTTGAGGTTAGAACAACCACCTAACAAGCTGGAAGTTAGAACATCCACCTAACAAGCTGGAGGTTAGAACAACCACCTAACAAGCTGAAGGTTTGAACATCCACCTAACAAGCTGGAGGTTAGAACAACCACCTGACAAGCTGGAAGTTGGAACATCCACCTAACAAATCGGATGTTAGAACAACCACACCTAACAAGCTGGAGGTTAGAACATCCACCTAACAAGCTGGAGGTTATGGGATTGATTCCGGGTCGAGTCATACTTAAATAATGGAACTTGTTGCTTCCTCGCTTGGCACTCCACATTAATTAAGCAGGAAAGATGAAAGACTGAATTTGGTTGGCCAGGTGTGACTGGGTGAAGTATCATGTATTGCCAATGGTATGGTGCTTCAGGGAGGCAACACTGTGAAAAGGCAAACTTGCAACTGCTCTGATCCATGTGGGCACACTTATTTATTTATATTTATTTATTTATTCATTCAAGAAAAGGTTAACAGGCACAAGACAATTACATAGGTTGTAAAATGCTATGGGGACATAAAAAAGTGGCTTGCTGATTATAGACATTGACAAATTAGATAAACAAATATGGATACATTATGGTATAAACAAATAGTATATAGACAAACAAATAAAACATATGCACAGACATACAAGTATAACACTAGATATATTTGACAGAAAGGTCAAGAATACTGAATATATCATTAGGTTGAATGTAATGTGTTATAAGATGGGTGTAAAATTGGATTTAATGTATCACAGCTTGATTATAATATAATGATCAATATGGAAAATTAAGATTCATCAAGAAAATAAAGTATTTTAGATTTAAAGCACAAATATCAGCATCGCTGTCAGTAAAAACAGTATAACAAAATGCCTTTGCTTTTAGTAAGTAGGAAAATTTCCTTATATTAATTGAGCTTTTTGGGGGACAAAAATAAGCCATGTTCTTCCGTTTCTGGATGGAGCTGAAAAATTTGATCTTGGATAATACATACATATTATCTATTCTTGAGTTTCTTATTTAAATTTTGTGTAAATTCATTGTCGTGAACACTTGTTGACAAAGACGTTGAATCCTATTCACTTAACTGACTGATCCCTGTTCTAAGTAAGGTATGTGGTTGTGTTACAGGTGGGATGTCAGGCTTACAGAATATGATGCGACAGTTTCAGCAGGGAGCAGCCGGCAAGTTTGGAGGGGGAGGAGGAGGAGGAGGAGGAGGAGGAGGAGGAGGGGGAAATATGTTTGGAGACAGGTGATGACATCTGGTGGAGAGACCATCCAATAATTGACTACAAACCAGTGCATTCAACACAAATCAAACTGTCAGTGGTGGGGACAAATTGGAAACTATGCTAGTTTCACCTCCCACATGTTGTGTATAAATATCTTGAACTGTATTGTGAATGGCAAACAACTGGTCTCGTATGAAACATCCTTCGCGTGAAGCGATATTTTCAGGCTGGTCACCCGGTGTTGGATATTGGTGTGTCTATATGAAAGGAAGATGATGTTAATTACTGACTATATTCCAAGAGGACAGCAATCACATTGATTCATGCACAGCTACGCCACATTTACATGTACAAGGGCAATGTGCTGTCATATTTACAGATTGGCCATTGGTGGTGTCACTCGATGATACAGAAATGTAATTATAAATAAATTGCATGCAAGCAAAATATTCAAATCTTATTTATATGGTTATAAAAATTTATATGTTATAAAATTGTACAAAATCATCATGCTGCAGAAATAGTGAAAGAACTAGTTATGTTTACATATGAAATCTCCCTTAGGTGTTAAATCACTAAAGCTAAAAATTAATTTCTTAATACGCAAGTTTCATGTTAATGCTCAGAGTCAAAAGTTATGTTAAACAGAGTTGACTTTTGTTTGAAATTGGGCTTTTAATATATTGGAAATATATCAATGAAATTGGATCTTTTAATAAATCTGAAATATGACACCTTGAACTAAAACAGATCTAATGTTTTCAAAGTCGCCATATCTGTCATGATATTACATTATAATATTACTTTGGTTGAATTTCAGGGTATCATATTTAGATATATTAAAAATCCATGCTAAGATGCATACAAAAGAGAAAAAAGAAATGCAAATGTCTGTTGACACTGTTATTTGCCATTTTCAACTATTGGGCTTACAGTATACATGTAATACTTGAGAATTGAAAAACTAATTTTTGGTCTCACTCATGTAATGTAAGGGATTTTTCTCCTTTGGTAATACCAAAGATATAATCTTAACCAGTTTGCAATGCAATAATTCATGGGAGAAGTTCTATCAATGATACTGATTGATACATTCACTGTAACACAGCTAGGGTAGCAAGATACATTATTCTTTTGCAGATCTGTGAAAATAAATGTGATCCTTGCTTCCCAAAGTCACTTCTTGATTCATTTTTCTTATCATATGTTGAACTGCTGCATTAAAGCCAGCGTTATTCTCCATATATGTATATATGGCCACAAAATTGTCTGGATTATCGAATGTAAATTTTTTGTCACCTCGTAAATCTTGAAGATGTTGAATGTGGGGAGACAGAGACTAACTTTAATGTGAGTTGTTGGGTTTTCTTCAATATTTCCATGAAGTTTTGTTGCCAATGTTATGTTTATCATATCTAATTCAGCTTATCATAATTGTTACGAGTTCTGATCGTTTTAATCATTTCTGTATAATTGTATATGTTGACAACTTTCTTTAACACTAATGTTAACGCAGTTAAGCATGGTGAGAGCTGTGAATCACTCAGAATTCATCAGGACAGGCCTGGCAAATCTTAATAGAGCCTCAAATGGCTATATCAGGGTCTCCTGCTCTGGGAGTTTTGCTGTTCCCATAAATCTGACAAAATATTACTACCATAGACTTTGAATCTGATGACATCACTGCAGTGCATTATGAGATCAGGTAAAGTCTTTGTACACAGGTGCAAACTAATATATTTGTCAACCCTGACTGGATTGAAAACACCCCTGGCTGTAAAGGCAGATATAAGTTGTGCTTTATTTTGGCATGTCCGCTTAAATGCATAGCCAAAATTGCTATGTATCAATGAGGTTTGGTCAACCTTTGGAAATTGAAGTCTGGATCATTGCAGTGGGCGCCTGTATTCTTGAACTGGATTGTGCTGAATTGCCTGCAGTCCCTGTGATGTGGATTACTTCTATTGCTGAATTGAATTCATGTATTATGTCTGTAATTGACTCATCATAGTGCAGCATCAAAGGTGGGAATGAGACGGGAAACTTGTGTACTCGTTATTTGGTATGTGGCCATCAATAAATATGAGAACATCCTACATGAACACAGTTTTATGTTCTTGTAATAAATGATTATGGAGAATTGTTCACAATGTGTCTGGTAAATGCTCTGATAATTCATTCAGTCAGTCGCCTTGCTTCATCTTTTGATCAGTCACTTTAATAGGTGTGACCACCAAAATGTAGGAGAAATGACATTGGCTGTGGTCCTGTTAGGAGAAACAACATAGATAGGCCTATACTTATAGTCATCTTATAATGTAGTAGAAATAGCATAGATAGACCTCTTGTCCTGTTATCATGCAGGAGAAACAGCATAGATAGACCTTTAGTCCTGTTATAAAGTAGCAGAAACAGCATAGATAGACCTACAGGGATTCATACAAGTAACTTTTTACCACCGGTAATCAGGGGCGAAATTCATTCAAAAACTTAGTTCAGACCTCCGTATTTGACTAAATATTTTTAGGTTTTGATTAAAACTCTTATAGTAAATTATCTCTTATAGCCTATTGGGATGAAACCATATAGAATCATTGAGAATCGTAGTGAATTTGAAGAATATTCTAATTGACCTGGATCCACTCATTTGGGTAAAAATATACTCAAATTTTCGACTTGTATGGATCCCTGACCTATAGTCCGGTTATAATGTGGGAGAAACAGCATAAATAGACCTATAGTCCTGTTATATTGTAACAGTCCCCTAAGAAATGACATAGGTCTATGGACCTGTTATAATGTAGAAGAGACGTCATAGATAGACTGTTATAATGTAGGAGAAATGGCATAGATAGGCTTATGGCCATGTTATAATGTAGGACAAAGACATAGGCCTATGGTCATGTTGTAATGTAGGAGAAGTGACAAAGGCCTATAGTCTTGTTTTAGTATGATTTCCGTTCTAATCAAAATTTATCACCCCAATATTTGGCTCTGAATAATGCACTTCATGTGACTGAATTATTGAACATACATAAGTCTAAACTCTTATCAAAATGAATTTCCAATTGGTTTACAGGATATATCTGAGTTACCCATGAATAATCACTGTTCAAACTTCATTGGACAACTTGTAGATCTCAAAACTGAAAATAGGACAACATATGTTTAAAATCTGTATGGCATAAAATAAAAACCAGAACACCAGAATAAATATTCTTCAAAAATATATCCCGATGTAAATTAATAACAGTACAGCACATTAGGAAATGTTTTTCATCCCCAATTACCTGACAAGTTGTACTCAGTCTGTCACATCTGGAGGTCTTGGAAAACCTGCCACTTTCCATTCTTACGAAGTAGGCTCTCATTTGCAAATTGTCCGGTAATGAGTGAGTCCGTCAGTCCGTCCATCCGAATCCTTTCTCTGGCAAAATAAGGAGAACCATTGACATTAAAACCTTGATTTTTGGCATGAACGTGCATTAGGGAACTGTTACCAGCAAGTTCTGAGCGGACCTACTTTTGATGAAAATTTGACCTACTTAGGTACCTATAAACCTCAAAATTGGCAAAAACATCTAATGCCTCCTAAGACCATGGAAATGCGATGAGTTAGGTCAATGCCAGTGTGACCTGACCTAATTGGGTTGAGGTCAATGTGATCTAATTTCTGACCCAATTTCTGACCAATTTAGTTGGCCTAGAAACCTCAAAATTGGCAAAAACATGTCTCAATGCCTCCTACGACCATGGAAATGGTCAGTCTTAGATCAAGGTACACACTTGAATCATATCAAACCCTACTTCGTAGGTCCTGTGAAGTAAGTCGCACTACTCATGTTGATAGGGTCAGTTCAATTTTCGTTTTTTGTTTTGGTTTCTCAAAATCAAAAATTGAAATTTAACAGTCAATTTTCGTTTTTCGTTTCTCAAAATCAAAAATTGAAATTCAATTTTCAATTTTTGTTTTTCGTTTTACTTCGCGCAAAAATGAAAATCATATATTGAAAATTGCCTCGACTTCGTTTTTGATTTTAACTTTGACACGTCAATGTTAACTGCGCACGCGCAAGGCTTATGATGTCACTTTCGGTCCGCGGAGTAGTATGGGAAAACCAGTAGGGAGAAAGATATGGGAGTTTCACTACCCGGTACACTATAGATCCCTGGGGCCAGGCATTCGAGCTAGATTATAATGGGCCAACTGCGCATGTGCAGGATCGAGTAGGCATTCGTGCAGCAGGTGTGAAGCATTATATGGAGAGCAACGGGGTTGATACACATGAGAGTTTCATTAAAATAGGGTAGTATAATAAATACGTGGGTACCCTAATCATAACCCCCAAAGGAACTTCCTGCATCGATGCATTGAAGCATTTGACATCTGCACTTAAAGCGTTGAAGCATATTTGACGCTGAACATTGACGGGCATCTGAACTCTCCAATGATCCAGGTCCCAAAAATAGAGAAGGAAGATTGGACCTGAAGCGTTGAAACATTCAGATGTCTGGCATCAATCGTGGTGATTGTGTGCTTGTTTGAAATGATGGTTTACGGGCCGTTTGCCATATACGGATTTCGCGACCCATCAACGCGATGCTTGCCATATACGGATTTCGCGGCCCATCAATGCGATGCTTACTCTTGTTGGTATTACATCTCTGTTGGTATCTATATAAGTACTATATTTTAAATCAATAACAAATAGCTGTTGTGTGCATGAATGCTGTTCGCTTTCATAGCGCTCTAAACATCTATTTTTATACGCCCGCCCAAAAGGCGGACGTATTATGTGATGGCGGTTTCCGTCCGTCCGTCTGTCTTGGCGTCCGTCTGTCTGTCTGTCCGTCTGTCCGTCCCCCGTGTCCGGTCTATATCTGGGACAGTTTTTTAGCCACAGTTCTAATTTTTTATGAGTGGATACCCTATGAGGAGACGATGTGTCGCGTACCAAAATGAAGGTCGAGGTCAGAGGTCAAAGGTCACTGGCCTAAAAAACAGGAAATCACTGAAATGTTCGTGTCCGGTCTATATCTGTGAACGTTTTCTATCCATAGTTGCAAATTTTTGCCAGTGGATACATCAGGTGGAGACGATGTGTCGCGTACCAAAATTGAGGTCGAGGTCAGAGGTCAAAGATCACTGTTGCCTAAAATCAGGAAATCATTGATCATTGACAGTTTTCTATCTACAGTTCTAATTTTTGGTGAGTGGATGCCCTAGGGGAGAACAGCGATGTGTTGCATATCAAATGTAGGTCGAGGTTAGAGGTCAAAGGTCAGTGTGACCTAAAAATCAGGAATTCATTAAAAATTGCTAATGTTTTGTGAGTGGATTCAATAGGCAGAAATGAAGTGACGCATACCAAAACTTAGGTCAATGTCAAAGGTCAAAGGTCACTGTGACCCCAAAATTAGGAAATTATTAAAAATAACATCTTTTTGTGTCAGTAGGTACATTAGGGGGACACGATGTGTCACATACGAAAATGTAGGTCAAGGTCAAAGGTCAAGGTCACTGTGACCCAAAAATCGTGAAATTGTTAAAAATCATGATTTTTTGTGTCCATTGAGAAATTACGAGGAGACAGTTTGTCATGTACCAAAATTTAGGTCAAGGTCAAAGTGACCCCAAAATCAAGAAATCATTAAAAGTCACATTTTCATATGCCTGTCGAAGACGAGGTCGTGTAATGCGATGTTGCGTTCTGTCCATTCATCCATTAACATTTGTTGTCCATGTGATATCGCTAGTTTCAAGGTATGGATTGGTACCAAACTTTGAGGCCTTTCTCTGGCAAAATAAGGAGAACCATTGACATTAAAACCTTGATTTTTGGCATGAACGTGCATTAGGGAACTGTTACCAGCAAGTTCTGAGCGGACCTACTTTTGATGAAAATTTGACCTACTTAGGTACCTATAAACCTCAAAATTGGCAAAAACATCTAATGCCTCCTAAGACCATGGAAATGCGATGAGTTAGGTCAATGCCAGTGTGACCTGACCTAATTGGGTTGAGGTCAATGTGATCTAATTTCTGACCCAATTTCTGACCAATTTAGTTGGCCTAGAAACCTCAAAATTGGCAAAAACATGTCTCAATGCCTCCTACGACCATGGAAATGGTCAGTCTTAGATCAAGGTACACACTTGAATCATATCAAACCCTACTTCGTAGGTCCTGTGAAGTAAGTCGCACTACTCGTGTTGATAGGGTCAGTTAAATTTTCGTTTTTTGTTTTGGTTTCTCAAAATCAAAAATTGAAATTTAACAGTCAATTTTCGTTTTTCGTTTCTCAAAATCAAAAATTGAAATTCAATTTTCAATTTTTGTTTTTCGTTTTACTTCGCGCAAAAATGAAAATCATATATTGAAAATTGCGTCGACTTTTTCGTTTTTGATTTTAACTTTGTCAATGTTAACTGCGCACGCGCAAGGCTTATGATGTCACTTTCGGTCCGCGGAGTAGTATGGGAAAACCAGTAGGGAGAAAGATATGGGAGTTTCACTACCCGGTACACTATAGATCCTTGGGGCCAGGCATTCGAGCTAGATTATAATGGGCCAACTGCGCATGTGCAGGATCGAGTAGGCATTCGTGCAGCAGGTGTGAAGCATTATATGGAGAGCAACGGGGTTGATACACATGAGAGTTTCATTAAAATAGGGTAGTATAATAAATACGTGGGTACCCTAATCATAACCCCCAAAGGAACTTCCTGCGTCGATGCGTTGAAGCATTTGACATCTGCACTTAAAGCGTTGAAGCATATTTGACGCTGAACATTGACGGGCATCTGAACGCTCCAATGATCCAGGTCCCAAAAATAGAGACGGAAGATTGGACCTGAAGCGTTGAAACATTCAGATGTCTGGCATCAATCGTGGTGATTGTGTGCTTGTTTGAAATGATGGTTTACGGGCCGTTTGCCATATATGGATTTCGCGGCCCATCAACGCGATGCTTGCCATATACGGATTTCGCGGCCCATCAACGCGATGCTTACTCTTGTTGGTATTACATCTCTGTTGGTATCTATATAAGTACTATATTTTAAATCAATAACAAATAGCTGTTGTGTGCATGAATGCTGTTCGCTTTCATAGCGCTCTAAACATCTATTTTTATACGCCCGCCCAAAAGGCGGACGTATTATGTGATGGCGGTTTCCGTCCGTCCGTCCGTCCGTCCGTCTGTCTGTCCGTCCGTCTGTCTGTCTGTCCGTCTGTCCGTCTGTCCGTCCCCCGTGTCCGGTCTATATCTGGGACAGTTTTTTAGCCACAGTTCTAATTTTTTATGAATGGATACCCTATGAGGAGACGATGTGTCGCGTACCAAAATGAAGGTCGAGGTCAGAGGTCAAAGGTCACTGGCCTAAAAAACAGGAAATCACTGAAATGTTCGTGTCCG
The DNA here is from genome assembly GCA_036873755.1 of Hanleya hanleyi. Classification (NCBI taxonomy): domain Eukaryota; kingdom Metazoa; phylum Mollusca; class Polyplacophora; order Lepidopleurida; family Hanleyidae; genus Hanleya; species Hanleya hanleyi. Next base: position 45,260 of record JAVTVY010020918.1, read on the forward strand.
GTCTATATCTGTGAACGTTTTCTATCCACAGTTGCAAATTTTTGCCAGTGGATACATCAGGTGGAGACGATGTGTCGCGTACCAAAATTGAGGTCGAGGTCAGAGGTCAAAGGTCACTGTTGCCTAAAATCAGGAAATCATTGATCATTGACAGTTTTCTATCTACAGTTCTAATTTTTGGTGAGTGGATGCCCTAGGGGAGAACAGCGATGTGTTGCATATCAAATGTAGGTCGAGGTTAGAGGTCAAAGGTCAGTGTGACCTAAAAATCAGGAATTCATTAAAAATTACTAATTTTTTGTGAGTGGATTCAATAGGCGGAAATGAAGTGACGCATACCAAAACTTAGGTCAATGTCAAAGGTCAAAGGTCACTGTGACCCCAAAATTAGGAAATTATTAAAAATAACATCTTTTTGTGTCAGTAGGTACATTAGGGGGACACGATGTGTCACATACGAAAATGTAGGTCAAGGTCAAAGGTCAAGGTCACTGTGACCCAAAAATCGTGAAATTGTTAAAAATCATGATTTTTTGTGTCCATTGAGAAATTACGAGGAGACGGTTTGTCATGTACCAAAATTTAGGTCAAGGTCAAAGTGACCCCAAAATCAAGAAATCATTAAAAGTCACATTTTCATATGTCTGTCGAAGACGAGGTCGTGTAATGCGATGTTGCGTTCTGTCCATTCATCCATTAACATTTGTTGTCCATGTGATATCGCTAGATTCAAGGTATGGATTGGTACCAAATAAACTTTGAGTATACCTTACTCGCATGGCAAAGTGGAGCCATACATTTGAGATCAATTTGTCAAAGGTCAAGGTCGCAGTCCCCCAAAACTGAATCAAGTTTAGCTGACTAAATGTGTTAGGTTGGAATATTCAAAGTTCTTTCCCCTGCATGTATCTGGTATTGTCCTGTGGAGTTGTCTCCCATGTTTGAAATGCTTCATTTAGTTAAACTGTTGTGAAATAAAAACCATACATTTACTAATTTAATTGGGAGAGGGGTCCTTCATGAACTTCACACCTGTTTATAAACTCAAGAACAAAGGTTTACTTCATCACTTTCTTCTTCCTTCATGAAAAATTATCTGGTCTGAAAGGACTCCATTTGCAGGAAGACTACTATTTTCTTGTGTTTGACTATTGTCGATTTCAGTGTAGGATATGTGAGCAGCTCTTGTTTCAATGTCACCTAGTTACCAAGAGTTCAGCCCATTTTAGTTTATCATTCAATATAAGATGTGATATATGTTACACATGTACATTCTCAGAAGCATAAAATCGTAGACCTTTCTCTGGATTGTTAGCTACCAATTCGGATCAAGGCCATTAACAACCTAGAAATTTGGACCAGTGTAATTCCAGATATACGGGCGTATATGAAGCCCCTTGGGCTCTTGTTAGAAATGAGAAAATCTAAGACTGCATCCTGATTGACTAAGGCCTCAATGCCATTAACCAATGAGAACAGGGGGAGGCCACCTGTCCAGACTTGTCTGGTGCATCTTCACAAGTTCAGGTAAATCGTGAATCCTCGATACCGGCTTTAGCTGGACATTTTTGGTGATTCGATTGAGTTATTGAGTCATTGTCAATCTCGAACATTTCAACCTCCGAGGTTATTGAATTATGTCGGTATCCCAAACCGGCAGTTTTTGCTTTGACTCTCGATGTCGATTTCAGCCTGACATCAAAGTTATTCCAGCGGTGTCACATCTCAAACCATGCAGTGGATTGGCGTAATGAGCTAGCTGAGCCTGTTCACTAATTGGTTTGATTTAGAGGATACCCCTTGGTCTATTTTTATCCAGAACTACCGTGGGCAAGTAACAAAGGCAGTGTATAGATACCCTAACAAACTGGCTCCCGAGGATGGCCTGTTGGGCCACATGCCTCTCACGCTCCACACCTCTTATACGACACGATTTGCATTTTCTATTCTACTCGTTGTACCGGAAGTGACATCCTAACCCTTCCACGTGCGAACTTAACATTTATACGTCAAAGTTAAAATAAAAAAACGAAAAACGGACAAGTCGAGGCAATTTTCAATATTTGATTTCATTTTTGCGTGAAGCAAAACGAAAATTGAAAATTGACTTTCAAATTTCAATTTTCGTTTTTACCCCTCGGCCATTTTGGCCTTGGGATATTGTCGTCGCCATGTATGTCCATCCGTCTGTCTGTACCGGTACGTCCATTCGTACGTCCGTTACCGCATTTTAGGCAAAACCGCTTGAGACACAACCACCAAATTTTCAACACTTATTTATCTAGTGCTAATTCAGACGCCTATCGAAAGTGGCTCCCCTCAGCCTATATTTTACAGAGTTACCCCCCTTTACAGATACAGTGCGCCCAAGAATTAAACTGGTCAATGCTCGCGAAATGGTGGGTCAGCTCCTTTCGCGAAACATTCGTGAAACGTTCACGAAAGCATGTGCGAAAGGTTGATAAAAACTTATTTATTTCATAGCTTTCGCGAAAGGTAAATACCTTTCGCGAAAGATAGGTCTCGATCGTAACTGACGTAAAGTGATCCGCTTTTGATGAGACAAGATGGCAACATACGTGGGAGTGTTACAACTTCGTCGCATTCCTATGGCGAATGCGGGTTACAATTTTGCTATGTTTTAGGATCACTATTCTCAATTTCACCCAGCAAGATCCGAATGGGCCTGGAGACAATTATAGTCGGCTTCCATCACTGAAGGCAATAACTCGTTCTTGTCAGCGATATTGTTATTTTGAGATAGAAACGTCTGCTCAGAGTTGTTTCCACTCTTAGTAACAACTGGACACGCCCCTTATGAATGACTGGTTGACGCCATGTTTTATATTGGGCTTCATGCGCCACAAAGTTCATTTGGATGTGAAAGATTTCAGTTCGAAGAACAAGTTATACAGCACAATGAACTCAAATAAAGGGCTGATTATGCGACTAGATGACTGGATGAATACGGTGATACAGCTCCAGGCATCAGTACACACGATCTCGATTCTTCGTGAATCACGGCTTGCATCATGGATCGACGAGGTAAACCGGTACGTCGTCGTGATTTTATATTTGCAATATATTCACAAAATTTAGTATAGGGACCTAATTAATGCCATTAAAGACAGAAACCCACCAGCGAATGAAAAAGAAATAGTTGACAGACAAGAATATAAACAATTTATGACATGTATTCCCTCAAACATCGTTCGCGTATTCCTTTCGCAAAAGGTTCAATTCCAATTGTTTTTTTCGTGAAAGGGACTGGCGAATCGTTCGCGAAACGTTCGCAAAGTATTCGCCACATCTTTCGGCCATCCTTCGCGAATTTGACCAGTGTAATTCTTGGGTGTACTGTATATTAATTTCTATTTCTGTCATATGCCTGAATGTAACCAGCAATATCTGCAGAACTGTGTTCGGTATAGCTACTATATTTTGAAAACTTATTTATATTGTTGTATTCTACAAGCCAACAAAGGATTACTCGCCTCGGCTTATGGAGTTATGCCCGTTTCGGATGTAATAATCTCTGATTTTGTTATCTGTAGCTGAATGTACAAGTTATATCTGGAGATTCGTGTTCGGTACGGCTTATTCGTCTCGGTTCTTATTTTACAGAGTGCTAAATCAGACGCCTATCGAAAGTGGCTCCCCTCGACCCATATTTTACCGAGTTATGCCGCTTTACACATAAATAAGTTTTCTATTTCTGTCCTATATGCCTGAATGCAACCAACTACCAGTATATCTTCATCATCCCACTATAGAAGTATCTCTTCCCCAATTCACACTAGACATGGGCCTCAATCACTTGGGGAAAGCCGAGGGGTTTTGATTAGATCAATCTTATGTTGTTTTTGAAATCCCAAATTGAAAATTGATGGTCAAATTTCAATTTTTGATTTGAGATCACAGAAACAAAAAAAAACACGAAAATTGACGGTCAAATTTCAATGTTTCATTTTGAGATTACAGAAACAAAAAACGAAAATTTGAAAATTGACGGTCAAATTTCAATTTTTGATTTTGAGGAACGAAAAACGAAAATTGAAATGTGTAAGGTTACACGGACCCGATAGTTTACGCGCACTAATTTTTAATTTTGTTAGTGCTGATCTCTCAGCTTTTGTTTCAAGATCACCTATTCATCAAGAGTTAAACCGCTTTTCTCATTGAATAATATAAGTGTTACATTCTCTGGATTGCTAGCTATCAGTTGGGACCAAGGCCATTAAACAACCTTGAAATTTCGACCGGTGTAATTCCAGATGTACGGATGTATATTAAGGCCAGTTGTTTTTTCCAGTAATGATTATAAGGGTGGGCACATTTTATTCAATTTTTTTATTATTCTAAAACTCGGTTTGAATCAATGGTAATGGAGCTCTCAGAACTTTCCGCACTAATATAAACACTCTCATTCTTGGAACTTTACATCCACGAGTAAACCCGTACGGGTACGTGGAACAAATATACTGATTACCCGTGGTACAAATATACCCAGCAATATTGACATTCATTGGTGGGATCTGATATTTCAGCCAATAAAAAAAAATGTTGAGGAAAAAAATAAATATCTGATTGGGACGATAAACAACAAACAAAACAATGAATTACGAATTGATTATGAATTTTTATTCATTTTGAGATTTAATTGGCTAGATTAAAAACATCGTGAAACGTATCGTTCCTCTCAACGAAACCTAGACGAGAAGGGGAGGTAACCAGTATAAACGAAACGATCAACGGATGCAGTGTGAGAAAAGACAAAGCAATCTCACGTTCGGCTATTTCCGTATTCGCAGCTAAAATGAGTTCTGGGGCTAGATTGAAGACAAAGTTCAAGTTCAAAGACATGGAGCTCGCACATGTGCTTGTTTTGCCGCCATTTTGAATGAACTTCATTTTGATTGGTTGCTATAACGCCATGGTGGCTGTTTTATCTATTGGCATCCTCCTCCCCCATCTTCGATTAAAAATTGATGAAAGGTGTTTATTTGGTACATTTTCGAGATTAATGCACTTAAACGAGAATATAACCGTTGCCAAACAGTAACCTAAATAATACCTCTCTAGAGAAAGACTTGTTTGCCAAATGTGTTTACAATTCATGAAGACTAAACGGGGAGGAAGGAGTACTCGCTGTTCGTAAGGATGGGCGTATCACATGACCAGAATGGAGGCACAGATGTTGATGAAGACGTGGACATAGGCTTCTAAATAGGTGAATATCTTCCTCGCAGTTTACGTTATATTCTGTTGAAATGGAACACATCCGATTCGGGGATGAACTAACTATCTATCCGCGTATAAATAATTCACACCACCACGTGTAGCATAGTAAAATCTTCGAAATTATATGTCCTGTTCCCGCGTAAACAACGGCAACGAGCCAACTGCCAGCTCATCTTACAACAACAACAACATACATGATAACAAATTACCACTATGTATGATAAATATCGTTTATTGACCAGGTCCTGGAAAAGTGGCGATTGGCCTGATTCCGATTAATTGACCGGATTCCGCTAAATTTGGGTGTATGACGTCATAAATCGTCACCTCAATTAGGCTGTATTTATAGTCCAAACTGGCCATGTCCCTTTCATCCGAAGTTTAAGACCACAACTCTGATAGATGGTAATGTTCGGAGACTATGTACAGGACGTCCTCTCAGGAAAACCATAAAATTCATATCTTTTGTCAGCGAAGTGTGTGGGAAGGTTAGTGAGGTGGCGTAGGGCCATATTTTGGGGAGATCGTGACATGCTGGACCAAAGCACCAAACTTGGCACACTCATCACTTGAGGCATATAGAACAATATCAGAAGGGGTGCCCTTTGCTCTGGGCTCTGTGATGCCCTCTGGCCCCCAAAAGGGCATCTGAGGGGCAATATTGTTATTTAAAGAATAGTTAGCCTACAAACAGCTTCGTTATTTTCATTATCCTTCAGGCTGGAAAGCCACACTGTATCACTGGTTCATGCGCTACCGGAAAATGTCACAAAATCCAGGAGGGCGGCCATGATCACATCACAGTGACATCATATTCCCAAAATACGGTAAGTTCCCTAAGTATTCGTGACCGGAAGTGAATATCACAGTCGTGAAAAACTGACCACTTCCGAATACTTTGTGCAGGTCAGTTCAGGAAAACGGACGTTTTCGTAAATTTAGAGCCCCCATATTATGGGAGCTTCTCGACTTTGGGGCACACTGGGAACGGCATGTTAGCGTGACGAGAAGCGGGGCATGTTATGCTATGTAATGTTATTCTAAAATGTCTATCAAAGAAAAACTGATTATTCGTACAACATTACATTGTTTACAAGTACCGGTAACACAAACAGTTTATTTCATGATGATTCCAGGTTAAGCATTTATTGTACAGCTAATTGGAATGTTTTATCCACTGCTTTGTTGTGTTATCAATCGTGAACGCGTAACCCCCATATGTCCCCCCCCCCAAGTAATAATTGAATCAAGCCTTTGTGTCTATTAATAGCCTGTACATCTCCGCTTGCATGGGGCCTAACAAGGGGGCGTACACTGCGTAACTGCACTCTAGATCAGACGATGCCTCTCATCATAAAATAACCTTGTTTAATTGAAATGAATATCTTCCAACATTTTGCTCACCGTCTGCGCTGAAACCACACGAAAGCTAGCCCCTGAGTTGACAGGCAATTGAGGCCGTTAGCTCAGCTGATATCTCTCGTGTGCGCCGGGGTTTAGACATTGATGCTGGTCAACCTGAATATCCCCATTGAGCCTCTTTGTGCACACACACTCTATGGTAAATCTGCTAGTTGCTGTGAAAATTGTTTGGGTAATTGTAACAAATGTATTGCTTTGTTTCATTTCAGCAACAAAGTAATGAATGAAAATGAAATGAACACAAAACTGTTATTTTCTTTTAGACGGTCACTCCATTAAATCATTGCAGTGAATATGGCCAATAATTATATGTAAACCAGTCAGAATCTTTAATTTGTATACAAGATTATCACAATCAAAAACAATAAATCGGATGATCGCAGGTTTGAAGTGAGACCAGCCAGTCTGTCAAGGGTTATACAATCGATCTGCATATGAAAACTGATCCAACACTGCCTTGTTGCACATAATAACCGATTTGGGCTGAAACTGGCTCTGGCTAATTCGAATAATAATAGTTTTCTCTGGACTCTGATGATTCGTGTAGTCTTAAATGTCTCCATTCCAGGCAGGATCAAAGCACTTCCTCTCTTGAACTCTCAGTACTTTTGGCCTTGTGCCAAAACCGGGCTGCAATATCGGATACATTTACATATCAATGGACAAGTCCTGCATCTGGGGTGAAAAAGGGGTTTATCTCTGCTTGGCATCACGAACTGCATGGGAATTTGCCAGCTAAAAGAGGTTCATATGGGGACGTTCTGAAGAGTAAAAGTCGCTGATAATCCAACCTGGCTCATTCTTGCAATCTTTCCATGGATGCCAGCAAATCATTCTATCACACAGCTGTGTAAACACCAATATTTTCTAAACACTAAGTAAACTGTGTATTAACCTCGAGTCCTTGCTATAATTGCTTTCAAATAACAGATGTATCCTTTTTATTGGGAATGGATATGGGAGCTATGCTAAGAGTCTCGTCATCGAATTTTGACGGAAAAAAAAGGATGTTCACTTTCGTATATTCATTTTCTGACGCTGTCGTGGCGAGCTGTTTTTAACGGAGTAGTGTTAATTTTCTGATGGTCTGTCGTCATTGAATTGGTTTCGTAAAACCCTCTAAAATATATTTAGGACTCTCTTCTTTAGGATATAACAAGCTGAATATATTGTAAATAGGTTTGAAAGAGAGTTTTTCTCATCCCACAACTACATAAGCCCACAATATTATCAATCTCGCGACCACATAAATGGGGGACTTTCGAATAGTTAGGACCACGGCTTTTCACGAATGGGCCGTTTTCGATTACTTAGGGAACAGTGTCACGTGACCTGGCGAAAAATGCCCGTTTTCGAATTTACTTAGGGTCGCGAATACTTAGGGAACTTACCGTAAGTCAATTTGCGAACGATTTTTCAGATCAATTTCCCCCATTTTTTATTTGTGGAATTTTCTTCGCTGAAACTGCCTGGTAAATTAGTAAATAATCATCTTATTTGAGATAAAATACTTTTGAGCACTTTTACGAAGAACAACACATTAATTTTGAAGGAATGCGATGAAAACAGAACTATCTGGTACACCCTAATGTTATCCATTATGAATTTACTCATGATGCTGTGCTCCGAGTTTTATGCAACAGGCTCAAAAATAACATCAGTATCATCAGCTATAAGTTTATCAGCGAGTCTGTGACACCTGTGAAGTAGTTGAGGACGAAATGCACTTTGTGTTGTCATGTTCCCGGTACACAACTGACAGAATATCCTTGTTTAAAACAATTACTGAAAGTCACAGTAATTTCATGACCCTAAGTGATATTGACAAATTTGTCCTCATCATGTCCTCAGAGGACTTGGTCAGTATTGTAGTGCCACATTTGTATGCTTGGTACACCCTTCGGCTTCAGTGTAGGCCTATACATGAGTAACCTCTCAGCCCATATATACACCACAGTATATTCATATATGTATATGAACATTTTATTGATTTGTTATTCATGTTCTTTGTTTGTACTGTGCCTGTAAAGGTGTTTGTACAATAAATTGAATTGAATTGAATTGAATTGAATTGCTATAACTGCTCTAAGTTACAGCCCTCGACGTTTCTTCATTTTGGAGTACCAGGGAAAAGTTTTTTGAGAAGAGAGAGCCGGGTGGCTGAAACCACTTATACCAATTAGGTTTACATAATCGGCTGTGTAAAAGGAAACAATCGCCCCTTATCCATGTAAAAATTGACAATTCAGCTTTTCATCTCGTAAAATGGAAAAGAAGATGCAAATTTCCAAGACTGGACGTTTTATAGGGTATTGTAGCATTTACCAGGTTCACCCCATGTTGAGGCGTTTACTTCATCAGACGTCCTCGATGCTCATCCATTAACATCCAATGAGTTATTTGTTTGAGTTGATCTGTCATCACAGCTCACGAGCAGTTAGCGTATCTAATTCCGCTTAAGGCGTTGCTAGGGACTGTGGGGATACTTCATAGTATCCATATTAACAGCTGCAATAAAAGCGCAGCTGAGATACTAAGGCTACGACCGAGAATCCACCGTATTCTCGGGTCTGCAGGTGAGGTGCCAAGGGAAGCTTTCCTGTTAAGTCATATGGTTGCTTTTTAGTCGCCAGACGTCAATTTTTCCCACTTCTTGCATATCGCTCCAATTTCAATCTTATTACTTTTAAGTTCGGGAGAAGAATAGCTGAATTAACAAGTGTTACACGGGCTGGGGACTTAGTTCTACACATCTCTGTTTGTATATTTGTGACCGCCGAAAAAAGTCAAAATTCTTGGACGAAATGGTACGAACCTTCATTTGAAGAGTGTTGGAGTCGGTGAGGGTGAAACTGAAGGGTGAGTGAATAGAATTTAACGTCGCTTTCAACAATATTTCAGCTATATCACGACGAACAAACTAAGCACCACCCAGCCCAATCGTGTTCCTGCTACTTCAAAGAAGAAATCGTTGAAGCAGCATGGAACCAGACACCCTCCATCCACCCAAAAAAAAACTCTGCAGCGCACAAGACACAGACAGGACGCTTACATAGTGCAATAAAGACAAGTGATATTACAGTGCTAGACATCACATTATCAAGTTCCTGTTGCTTCTCAGCAAAATGCATTGAAGCAACAGGAACCTGAACCCACCCAACCACCCGCTGGGCGAAACTGAAAAGAACAATCCCAAAATGGGCATCTTGCGCCTGTTGGAGGACGGGATTTTTTATTGGAAGGCTATCAAATTACATCAGGATAGCTAACAGGGCTGTATAGCCAGAAAAGGGACTCTAAAACCAAGAAGGAATCAAAAGAACATTTAACGCCCAATGGGGACTGAGAACATGCAACATACAAGTAAGCCTTAGGGTGAGTGAGTGAATAGAATTTAGCGTGGCTTTCAACAATATTTCAGCTATATCGCGACGAACCAACTAAGCACCACCCAGCCAAGTTGCATTCCTGTTACTTCAAAGACGAAATCTTTGAAGCAGCATGGGACTAGACACCCTCCATCCACCCTATAAAACTCAGGACAGCACACAAGACACAGACAGGACGCTTACATGGTGCAATAAAGACAACTGATATTACAGTGCTAGACATCACATTATCAACCTGTTGCTTCTCAGCAAAATGCTTTGAAGCAACAGGAACCTGTACCCACCCAATCACCCGCGCAACATACAAGTAACATGTTATAGCACTTGCCTATATATTGTCATTGAATGGACACAGCTTTGGTCGAATGTTCATGGAACTTTGTCGAGATAGCTGTGAGAATACCAAGTGTGAAAATAGAAGCCCGCACTATTGGTTTTTTCGGTCAAAAGCCTGTCAAACATTTTCAGGATAACTATTCAGAGAGTGAATAGACACAGAAAAAGGATCGGAAATTGCATTTAACGCCCATTGAGGGACAGGAACATGAAATTAACATTAAAATAACACGTTGACTTCTATCTGTCGCTATTGACATGACTCAGAGTGCTTAGGACAATTTCAGGTTCAGAGGTAGATTGGGGGAGGGGTCTGAAACTACACCTTATTCCCACTGGGTGACAATACCTTTATATTTACACATTTACATGTGCATGGTTCAGAACCCGTGCACTACTCCAATTATATGCCGGTTCTGCAGGCACACCCACTAGTAAAATGATACTGAATAGGGAAGATCCTGTGTTCAATTGTTATTGTTGGATTCAACTTCAACAATCGATCAGAAAAATCGTCAATAAAATGGCTTATTTTTATAATATGACGTCACTGTGACATCATCATAGAGGGCATCTTCAATTTTGTTACATTTTATTGTAGCGCTGGAACCAAAGATATAATGTGGCAAGTTTCAGCTTCCTAGCCTCAAGGATAACGAAAATCATGAAGCTATTGGGAAGCTAACTATTTTTTCAATGATAATATTTTCCCTTAGATGCCCTTTTGGGGGCCAGAGGGCGTCACACGGCCCAGAGCAATGGGCACCCCTTCTGATATTGTTCTTTATGCCTCAAGTGATGGATGTGCCAAGTTTGGTGCTTTGGTCCAGCGTGTCATGAGGCCAAAATTAAAAAAGTGTTTGTTTGGGGTAACGGACCCTCTGTCATGGAAGTTGGGTCGGTCGGTCGTTTTTTTTTTTTTTTTTGGTTTTTTTTGTTGTAACTTGTACATGTAAACATGGTAAATGGGAGATACACATACATGTCGGGAATACATGTAAATTGGAGGACGTCATTTGAATAATGCAATTATAAACTAGCCACAAGACAGTGATTCATAAGCATTCGTGATTTCAATTTAATTCCTCATCAAGACCAATAAGCAACACTTGATCAAACATTGAAAATATCTCAACTGCAAAACAGACGAACTTGATACTTTTGTCGAATTCCAACGTGGTTTTGACAGTTTGAGTAAACACTGGATGGAACCACTCGCTCCCAACATTGTTACCGGCAGACACGCTTACGGTGACGCTATCGTGGGGTTTCTCGTACATTTTCTCCAACACTTCCTCCCACGTCGACTCCAGGAAGCATTCTTGGAGCGAGTTTTTAGTGATTATGTCATTTTTCTCACGAACTGTGATACACAACACCACCATGCTGTGCCCCCCGCAAACCCGAGCCGTCTTTCGGGAACCCTAATTTTTGGCTAGCTGGTAGCTTTCAACATTACACATCATGGCTACCGAAACGAATTCACAAGCATGCGTGTACTTCGCTTCCGCTCTTGTTAGACAACACGCGGACGGAGGTCGGTCGGACACTGCTGGGCATACAAAACGGAAGGTGAAACGATTTATAAAAAAGAAAAAAACGGAAGGTGAAATGATGGATTAATGGTCAAAAAAACTTTTCAGTCGGCACGATTTTGATGGGTCGGTCGCGTTACCCGAAACAAACACTTTTTTAATTTACGCCTGATCATTTTGCTAAGCCACCTCACTAGGTAGAGTATGTTGTCAACAAAAAAATTAACACAAAACATGCAGATTACTTAACACTTTAGTAGTATTTGTTAAAGTGTTCTCGAAAGGAGATTACCATCTTTGTTGCCGTCGAATTCGGTCAGGCGAAATCGATAATTCATGCAAATATGATAAATATCCGAAAACAGTTGGAGCACCCAAGTCATGTACATTAGCCAGCCTGGTTGTAATTAACACTCCTCGCGTATTTGTGGCCCTAATGACTTTGGTGCTCCAAAAAAAACTACCTTAATACAAATGTTCATCGGCCAAAGGATTCCCAACTTTGGCAGGTTTCATGAGATTCTGACTGAATTGGGTCGCATACACAATTCATACTCAGCTTGACATGGCTATGTTTTCCTTGGCACGAGCTCTCCACAAGATTAGCTTCCCTTAGGGGTTTTGCCTCCGGCCATCCACACTTGATTCCTTGTTGGCTGCGCGCATGTCATTCAACATTTCCAAGTGCAATTTGTCGCTTTGAATCAGTAAGGTGTTTAACTCATTGACTATGACAAGCCGGTGTGAGCGGCTCCTGTTTCTTGAAACATCAAGGATTGTAAAAATCTATAGTTTACCCTATCTAAGATCCCCATGGAAAATCTCAGTGCCATTATTATAACCATATGTGGAAATTAATATTTTTGCATAATTTATTCCGTCCAGTAATAGATATTCCGTAGGCAATGAGTTAAGTCGGCCTCATTTCATTCAATAATGTCAAAGACACATCAAATCATGATGGAATGGAAAGATTGATGAATATAATATGCTTCCTTGGAAAATTCTATCGGGGGAGGTTACCCATTTGTTTAAACATTGTCAAAGATGGCCACCGATTGATGTCCGCCCAAATTTATTTCAAATACTGAGTAATGAATAATGAAAAGTATGGTAATCTCGCTAATAATTCAAACATTTTTGGACTAGCTATTTACTCAATTACATTAAAACAATAATCTCATGGATATTTTCTTTTGCCAACATCTTGCACAGTGTAGCCAAATTCTTCATTGTGAACAGTTCTGAACTCTCTAGAGCTGAATATTGACAGAATATTTTCTGCAATTGGCTTCTATAGTGTGTTGTAAGGATACCAGTTAAGGAGTACATCAAATAATCACACCAAATTTCAGGTCTCTAGGTGATAAATATTTTTCAAGAAATAAACCAATGAAAGTGCGGACCAATGAAAGTGCTAGCTTGTCATAAATGCGCGTCTTCAGTTTTTGATCTCCGGGGAATCTGCATGGTGAACGTTAAGTCAACGTTGTAAGAAATGTCGAAGTTTCACACGCAAAAATAGTACAATTCTGTTGCTTGTGTTTGACTGGGGAATGTCAGAAGCCACGAAACAAAAGGGGGGAATTGGTTTCCTAAAAACAGTTCAAAATTGGTCGTTCAGTCTTGACTTTGACCCAGTAACTGACGATAATCGGAACATTTCAATTCTGCACTGCAAACTTTGCACGGCACACTGTCAAGCTATATGACAAAACTCGTAGCCCCACATTGAGTTCAATTTTGAACTACATGTATGTTGACAGAATCACTTACGAACCTCTGTGAAGTAAATGTACTTTAATTCTACAAATACCTTAAAGCCAATTCACCATGCTTGAACAGTGATCACAATTTTACAAAAGGTAAATGAAAACAACAATTTAAACAACATTTTATGACATTTAAAAAAAAAGGTTCCCATACAATTATTTCACAGAACCTAATATTAGTTTTCGGAGGGTTCCCATAGATAGAATAGACGAAACTGAAAAAAAGTTTCCGACCGTTCACAAAATATTCTGGCCTGCACTGTAGCTTGGGTATTTTCATTTCGCATGCCATAACTATCAGCTATGCATCCAAACTCCTTCATTCAAAAAATTCTGGTCTGTACTGCTAAGGCAGGGGCGTCGGAAGCAAATTGAAAGTGGTACGGCCTTGCGAGGCAGGGCCGGCGGAAGCAATTTTTGATTGGGGCCGGGGGAATACTATCATAGCACTTTAGGTGAGGGTCCAGGGGCCGCCTAGGCCCCGGAAGCTCCTGGGGTCTAGATCCCTGGAGACCTGTTCTGGGCGATTTCTGGCGAATAAAATCACTCTGCAATAAAGTGTATTTTTTAGTTCATTCGTAATCCTTTTACCATGAAAACACAATCGATGGTGGTTTTCTGTGATGCTGAATTGGAAAAATTATGTTTAGTAAAGTAACCTAGATATATTGTGTAGATATAACCGATATAATTCTTATGGACAATGAGGTGTTAATAAATTCATTCCAGAAGTAGCGCCGTCTAAATTCATAATTTAAAAGTATAGATAGCGGCGCTAGCTATAACTCTGCAATCGCTCGTACTTTTTATAACGGACCATAGCTGCTAACAATGAATTATTTCCAGGGGACGCAAAAAGAAGAAAAAAATATTAGAAAAACACTCTACCCTGTCCGTCATTATAGTTACTTTCAAGGAATTACCCGGAGAAGAGAGAACTTGTGGCAAAATTATTGGGGAGTTGGGGCTATACATGTTACTTTCGACGATCAAATTGTCCCAAGAGGGCTAGTCGGTGCTCAGAGCTCCGAACAATTTTACTGGCGCTCGATCAAAGTCTTCTTCAACTGTCTTTTTGAGATCTGGCGTTAGCCAGAGGCTCTTTAGAATGCTGTAGGGAAATGGACAAAAGTGCAAACCGACTCACGGGATAGCCTTACGCTGCATGAAAATAGTTCCACAGAGATAAGTTTTGGGGATCCTTAGTGGTTGAAAGGCTTTTGTATGTCAATATTTAGTCACTAATAGTCACTTGGCATATATTTGATCCCTTATCTGCATTAAATATTACTCTGTTCATTGTTTTCCAACAAAATATGAGATTAAGACGCTCTAAAGTATGGCTGATTGGTATCGTCACTTTACCAAAGCTTGAACTCTGCTGAGAAAATTATACAGTTTAGCTGGTTAAGTGTATATGTGAGAGATGCTCTACCATAGCTGTAGTGTAGGGGCTGTACAACATACTTCTGCTTTTAGAAGAGAATGTCAGGCGAAAACTAGGTCATCACACGTTAGGAGAGCATTAAATCTTGAATCTGTGTCTGTGAAAGGCCAGCATTTGTTTGACCCAGGATTAAGTCTATCGTCATAGAGATAAATTATCAGGGGTGCAAATTTTATTAAAGATATGGCCACAGGTGAAAGACAAAGTAAGGTCTCCAATAATTCGATCATTTAAAAACATAAAATTTTCTGTCTACATTCAGCTCTGATTGGGCCAAGAAAAAAAATATGTCTGTTTCCGGTTACCCGACCGAGTCTAGATAAATCGTGCGACTCTAAAAATTTTATCAGCAAATTCAAACGAAATCACTACCAAGGCCGCGTTTTACGACAACAACAACAACAACAACAACCGTAAAGCGGCGCGCCCACAGTCAGCATACCGTAAAGTGTGACTGGAGCTGACCGCATGGCATGGCGGCAGGTTGACGATCTTTTCAGGAAATAAAGCACCTACTTCTAGGTCGGGAATCGAGAAATCAGCAACCTGATTACGCTTCAGTCGACTTGATCATGTTTTACCAGGACAATTTTAAACATATTCTCCATCAACTTCGAAAGAAATCTACTGATTTGATGGTTTGAAATGACGTTTGTTAAAGCAGTGTTTAGCGGACACGGCAGCTTGCAAGTGGTGTTCGTTTTCAGCGAAATCGGCGACGACAGTCAAAGCTAGTCGCCGTCAAAGTCTAACCGACCGGTACCATTTCTCCGCTAAAAAATCCAAAATTTCCCCGACTTGTTTTATTATGAATGCATTGAAATAAACCCCCAAGATTCAAGCAAGTAATAATTCTTCTGTTTTCGAGAAATGGCTTGTTCAAATCATTGTACTGCTGTACAGTCAGGAATCGCGTCTCGTTTCTCAAATTGTTCGAATTAGCTAGTCGCTGGTACAAACCTCCATGATGTTCAAGGCTTTTCCAGAAAATAAGTACACTCTCCCTATGGAAGGCACTGAAATTCCACATGGAATTTTGTATTTTTCACTAAAAATTTCATCATTTCTGGGCGGAAATCCTTGAAATATATTGTTTTGCATATCAAGCTACTAAATTAAAACGATACTCGTTTTGGTGGTAAACAGCAGTCAAACACATTATTGGCAATTCTCATTTCCATAATATCAGTACAATAACTGGTTTCAGCAGAACTTATTGAAATATCAAGATTTGCTGGATCCAGTAGAGATAAAAATACCAACAATATATTTTGAGGGTATATCTTTTGGGGGATAAGATCTTTTGAATATCTGAAAATATGGGGGGATGTGTCCTGGGAGAATATGTTAAAGTGGGTGGGAATGTTATACAATCAAGAATATATTTGTAGACCATTGTATATGGGACAGGAGTACTGGACATCAAAATAAAATTTATTTCCAAAATAAAATTTTTTTTGGCCCTACCTACTCTATTTTTTTCTGGCCCGTAATCGGAAACAGACATATATTTTTTTTTGGCCTTGTTGAAAACTGTTCACAGTTAGGTTGCTCTACAATATGTGGCCAAAAAAGGTCGTCAAGTTTAAAAGTGATTGAATTATTGGAGACCTTACCTTACATATATCTCGACAGTTGAAAATATGTATTTCCACAATATTGATTTGATATATGTATGTGAGTAGTTGAAAGATGTATCTCAACAGTTAAAATATGCATACCAACAGCTCAAATGTTTCCATAGTAAATCTGTATGCCAAGTGTTGATGTGTCAACAGCTGAAATATGTATTTCCATAGTAATTCTTTCTTACTTTTGGGGGACATATGCTCAACCCATTCTATGCAGTGCTGCATCTTCTAAGTGCAAGGCGTCACCTTAAGACAAAGTACCATTATTGACAAGTCAAATGTGATATTCGGTTAATCCACTTCTGTTTTGGCGAATGCTGTGATAGTATGAGTGGTTATTTTCTTGTCACTTGCTAAATATACGTTACGGCCAAGTATCGTCCATCGCTGAAGGAAAATACAACCCAAACTATCAATATACTTTGATTTTGTTCGTTTTGTTTGAAGTTGTGTTACGTTTAACTTATGTAAATACTGCCTTGTACATGTAGAATCCTGTGCAAGAAACTCTGACACATGCGTGATGCGCAAGGGCATCGCGGCTCGTGCCTCTTCAGCCGACCAAAATGTGTTATGGTTCGATGTACAACCTATTATATACGGCTACACATGTATAGCTAAATAAATATAGGTTTCCCCCCAAAATATTTACCCCTGCAAAGTTTGTACCAAATATCACCTTCCTGATGGTGCAAATTAACATAGTTTATGATTTTGCAAAATTATAGCAAAATTCAACTTTAACATAGTAGTACAGCAAATCCCTTCTCCATGTTAAACTAATAAGAGAACGCAATGGCCGACAATTGGTTCACTCACTTGCATTACTGATAGAACATTTATTTACCCCTCATCAGAAAGATAGTTTACCTGGAAAGTCTTATGTTATTATATTTGTGAAAAATAATGTCAAAATACTTTGAAAGAGCAAAATTCAGCTATTTTGGTTGAGTCAAGGTTGGATGAGCACCTACTGTAGTGTCTTATTGGACGGAAATTAATTGGGTAACACATGGTTAGCGTAACGTGTGCAACTTCCCTCATTATAGGACTGCCTTTCTTTGGTATGTTCAACTTCATTATGTCGGTACCTTTTAAGAAGGGCCGTTCGCGCCATAAATCCAAACGTTTAATAACTTTAAACGTTTAACTTCCACCAACCAATCAGATGTCATGAATTGACATTTGGAAGACGTTTCCTGTCCAAAAGCAAACGTTTCCAGTAGTAATATTCGAGACTATTAAACGTTTCCGGTTTAAGGGAAATCATTACCAGTTGTGATCGTCCAGTCAGATTTTTTTATTGCTGCCGCGTATGTTCAAACCTAGATATCAACACGTGTCCACTGGCAAAGTGTTTCCGCTATGTAGTCTGTTTGAACCAATCAAAATAACCCTTACAACTATTCGCGCATATTGTACTCCTCATGCCCACCGTTCATCATGTCCTGCGCAAATTGTCCCGGTGCCAAAGATATTCTCCAAAACCTAATTTGTAAGAACGGTTTTCATTAGTTAAAATACACTACATACCGGAAACGTTTGCCAGTGGAGATTTGCACGTGTTGGTGTAGATGTTGGAATACACGCGATCCAAATAAAAAATCTGATTGGACGATCACAACCGGAAACGTTATCCTTTTAACCGGAAACCTTTAAAAGACCCGATTTTTACTACCGGAAACGTTTGTCTATTGACAGGAAACGTCTAAAGTCGCGAATTTACAACTGGAAACGTGTCAGTTCAGAAAATGTCAGTTTAAACGTTTAAACTTGATAAAGCTTTACAATTTTTAAACGTTTAAGAAGTTAAAACGTTTAAAGGATGCGTTTATGGCGCGAACGGCCCTTCATATACCTTGTCACAGGATGTAACTTGTGATTGCGTTTTAGCCACATACATTCGTGCCTGGTGACACCTGTGCCTAACTTGAAATTAAATATATAATTTCATTACAAACTTATCCCCCAATAACCAAGCTACCAGATCTCATTAAAGCCCATAGGCTCTAGTTTATTTTTTAAATATTTTTTCTAGATTTTTTTTTAATTTGCTAAACCAAAAACCTTATCATTTCCAGGCAGGGAACACCGACACCGACGACGACATCCTCTTTCCCCCCTCACAATATCTCCCCTTTACTTCGTAAGGCGAGATAAAAAGTAAGATAATGATTTCCAACTTTCAAATTCTGGATAAAACAAAACCCTTGTACATATCATAGTGTCCATATTAATTAGACACAATTCTTCATCAAAACGGTCTATTTTAAAAGTAGGCCATTAAATATCACTGAATTGGAAGTTTGAAGATATTCTTCAAAATTTATGCAGATGAGCTCAGGATATGGGAGACAACTCCTGTTCCAACTCCAGCTGGTACGGTAATATGCAAATCACTCATCCCATCAGTAAGTGGCCTGTGTATTTGCCATGTAGCTAAACATTTTGCAAGCATATTATAGATGCATCATAGAGGAACACGAGTCGTAGGACTAGCTCATGTTACACTAGTTCCCTCATAGCTTATTAATAAATGTACTGGATATTCTAATGCGTGTGTTCCTCTTGAAGCAGGTATAGCCATTTGCACAGACGTGAGTATTCTGGATCAGATCAACCCTTTGATAACCAGCTCGCTAACCGGTTGATCTGACCAGGAACACCTGAGCACATGCAAATCCCGTTGCAAGGCCGGTGATTCCTGGAAAAGAATAACTTGCGTGTGACAATAGAACCAGTGTGGTTGGATACACCCCCTGTTTTTTGAGCAAAGTTGAATCTAGGTTTCCCATCAAGCCTATTACAAACCTCTGGTTTTCGTGTTCCTTTTTTCTCCATAAAGTCCATGAAAGCCTTGGAGCCATGCATCTGTGACAGCTCTACATTCTGTAAAGACCAAACCAAATTATTTTATTCTCATTACTATATTAAAGTTTCTTTAACATGTCAATATTGTTCTTCCTCGTGCTTAATAATTACTGACCTCATAACCCTGGACAACACCAATGATATACGAATATCCTACCAATTTATGACTCCTCTCTTTGGCTTCAGCAGTTTCTTTGTCGTTCATTTCCTTGGGATCCATAAGGTCAATGGTGAAATCTCTTTTCTGCCAGGTCTGTGCAGGTAGATACCAGGCACCATAGTGGAACTTTACCCAGCTAGGCTGGTAGCTACCAGAGTACACCTGCATTAACCAAAGGTAAACAAATTACTTTATAGTGCAATACGTCAACTACAAAATAGAGATGGGAAAGGAATTGATTGTTTATGGGAGCTTATGAGTGGTAGCGGGGTGTGGGGGTGACCTGGGTGGAGTGGGGAGAAATTCATGAACAATCTGGGAAATCGATCGTAAAGTTTCCAGGGGTCGAAATTGCTATCTATTTGCAAGACATGTCCAGGAGAAAATTGGCACTGTCCTGCAGTTTTTCAGTCAGTTTTCATGTATTTTAATTATGTACCGGACAATTCTTGACAAATGTCCCGTAAGTATTTGGTGAACATTTCAACCCCTGGTTTCTGATATTTAGTCCAGTTGTCCAGGCTTGTTGGGTTTGACTCAATGCAGAGTGTCCAGATAGGAATTTCATATAACCAGAAATCTTCTGGTGCGAATAATCCATATACAGACTGAAACCTGTGTATACCGAGGCTGTTTGGAACCACATTATTGTGTAGATCTTTAAAGCGTTCTGGTTTGTCAAGGTTCACAATACATGTACTTTACATTTAAGTATTGGGACCATGGATAATGTCAGTATTTACAGGTTGATCAGTTTATCCAGCTGTCTGTATTCACAGGTTTCACTTTAATAGTGAAAATAGCTAAATTAACATCACATTACATGAACTACATGTCAGACTCCAGCTCAAATGAAGTGGGGGTGACAGGCTGGGTCATTGTGTGTCAAATTCTGTCATGCATTATGTATGTAGAAGGGTAATCCCCAGTGTGAAGAATTAACTCACCCACTCTGTCTTCTTTTTCTCCTTGGAAGGCAGGTTTTTTGGCTGCTGTTGGGCAGGGATGGCCGCTGACATTCTCAGCTCAGGGGGAACATTGGTCAGCTCAACCACGTGTATCGGCACAGATAATGCAGGTTTCGTCTCGTAACCACTGGCGAATAGACTGGTGATAGTGGACTCCTCAATGTTGTTACTTTCTCCTCCCAAACTGGACACCCAATCACAGAACTCTTTAGTGACATCCTGAATATGCTCCTCCTTGAAAGGAATCAAATGTATTTTTAGACAGGTACTGAAATTCATCCATCTGTTATGTTTCCCCATGATAATGATGGTCAGAGAACACGGTCATGGTGAACGAATATGACAACCATCTGAGCGAATTGATATCAGCCACAAGTCGCCAATACATATCTTTCCACATAAATAAGCGAGAGAGAGGATTTTAGTTATCACATTCAATCCATATAAATAATGTATAAATCTATCTATATAAATACAAGCTCTATGATCAATACAACATCTAGATAGAACAGTTCATTGAATCTGCAAAAATCTTGCAGAAAATGGCAAGACCTTACAGAGGTAAATGTATGCATGTGAATAAACGCAATCATAGCCAGTGCATATTTGGGTCTATTCCATACATATTTCTACAACCTTCTAGCCACATTTATCCATGCATAGACAATTTCCATAAAGTAAACTATATTTGGAACCTCTACTCCAGTGTTAGTAGATAAAGAAATGCCAAATAAGAAATTAATTTATCTGTCACACTGGCATGAATCATACATTACTCACTTGGGACGGAGAACTAGATCGCTTATCTGTACTCTTCTTCTTGTCCTTTTTCTCTTCCTTCCTGGGAAGCCATCTGTAAGGATTTCTGATGGATAGTTCTTCTTGTCTACAAATGCAATAATACACATTCAATATTTTAAAAACATTACTAGAAATTTGGACAGGAGACTGAAAACAAACTTAGCCCCAATCAGATAATTATGAACCATAATCAAATACCTTCCTTCTGCCATTTTCTAAAATCTCTAACTTGGAATTTAAATTTTCTACTTGTGAGTTGTATTTATTAGAGGCCCATTTCCTGCTGTAACGACTTGAGTATGGTACTCTTCATTTACATATTTTTATAATAACATAAACAATCGTAGGCACTCTAAACTGATTACCTCTCTTATAGTCCAGTAAAGACAAAAGCAAATGCATAACATTACTTTTATATTTGAAACACGTGGAGTCACAATTTCACAGATTTATTTTCTACCAAAATGTGCAATGATGAATTATTTCACAAGTTAAGGCATTAATGTCCTCATTTTGATTCACTATATCACCATGGAAGTATTTATATGATGCTTTGTCATACCAAATTGAAGTATGCAAGTAATCAATATTACGGAATTCTCAAAAGACATCCATAATTCACTGGTCCTAAATGGTTGTTCACACAGTATCAGTTATCTTCCCTGATGTGTAACAATAGCATCACAGCAAGGGGGACAACTCATACTACATCACCTTCATAAACATATCTGAAACATCAGCAAGGCAGGCAACTGTAACAACTTGGATGATTCAAGAAAATCACTCAATGACTAAATGTGGTCCTTGGTTAGATGTTTTGCTCTTTACAACACGATGTAACAACTTCAATTTTTGGGCCTAAACAACTCTGATCCTGTGCCTGTTATGGGTCCACTATTAGCTCCGATACTCAATGGCCTGTTGACAATGAGCGAGGAACTTACCCTTGTTCAGAGAGGATTTTATCCCGTGATGCAGTTTGTCCTCGGCTTGTCTCCTGTTCTAGTTCTCTCTCTCCATCTTCATCTTCTTCTTCGTCAGCATCACTGTTATCTAGGGAGTCCTCCTCAGATCCCAGGTTCATCTCTGGGTCTAGGATGTCTACCACATCCTCAAATATCTGCAAATAGACAAACCACATGCAAAAACGTCTTAGGTTTACAGCTAATAGTATAACTTTCACTAAATTGTGGCAATAAGTAATATGTTCACACCATAGTTTATACAGCTTTTATGTTTTTTTAGTTTGTTTCTAGTAAAGCCCTAATTTCAGATAGTGACACATGTAAATTATTACTGACCTATAGTATTATCTTTACCTTGAATATCTGTGAATGTCTTATAAACATAGGTAGTATGAACAGTACCTATCCCGGTATATATTACAGAATAATATATAAACATATTGTCCGAGGTCTCATTCCTGGTCCGACAATTTAAGGGTATATCTTTGGTGTGTATGTTTACGTATATTCTGGCTTACCTCTGGGGGCAAACATTCCTCTAAATGAGGATAGAGTGCCAGTGGATGTTGTGTCAGGCCATATTCTATTTCATCTATATGATCACGTCGTTGTTGCTGTAGTGGTGTACAGCGTGAAAAACAAATCTGATCTTTGGTGAACCTTCCTCGAACGGCTGGTTGTTTGACTGATGTAACATTCTCACTACTTCCAGCTATATTAGGAGAAAGCCCCTTGTTACCCTGAAAGATAAGCAATTACAAGTCCAAATAAATGAATCAGTAAAGGAAAGCACTCTGTGTAATTCATACACATATACTTAGAGTGGTAACAAAAGAACGGCTGTTTTCACCACCTCGCTGACTGACTGGGCAAGATCTGTATGCCTTAATATTGTCTAAAGTTCCTTTTTTCCCTCATCCAAAATTGGCCTTGGGGTATTATTATTATGTACAACTGTCCATTCATCTGCGGTTTCTCATTAACACCAAATCTCAAGAACGACTGGGAACACCAAACTTACATCACATGTATTTATGATCACAGAGCAGAAGCCTATTGAAAATCAGTGAGATTGACCCATTTTATTTCTAAGTCACCCTCTCAAGATATCCTGGCAACATCCATGGCAAACGAGTCCAAATTCTAGATTCAAGTTCACAATCTGTACAGAAATAATCTCATGAGAAATTTGATTTACCATAGAATTGTAAATACCTTTAACAAGAAGCCTCCATCAACAGGGGGAGGTAATCCATCTCGAAAGTCATCCAAACCATCTTTCATAAATGTCCAGTTTTTCGCCGCTAAAACTTTAGATGTATCTGTTGGCTTCAGTGACTTAATATATTTTGTTTGTAAACGTTCCCTGTACCTGTGGGTGAAAAAAAAAATCATATTAGATACTAGGACTGCATTTTGACTACTGTCTGTCTCACATTACGATGGGATGGGATTTTCGGCAAAATATCGGAGCCAGTTCATCTCAAAGCATCGAAATTCTTCACAGTATCTGTAAGTAATTTGTGCATTTTTATTCTGAAATTTCAAGAAAATATCTTCAGAATAAAAGAAAATCTCCAATACATCGCATGTTATTTTCATAGCACCTACGGTAAATTCCCCTAATAATTCGATCACCAGAAGTGCAGCAAAAATGGCATAAATCTGGCAATATTCTCCATGGTACCAGCTACAAAGTGTCACATTTTGTCATTATATGACTTTTCTTCAATTTGAATGAAGAATGAGAATGTTACTTTCTCTCTGTGTTTGAAACACAGAGTTGAAAAGTGAACTTCCTGTGCTGTGATTGAATTATTGGGGGAATTACCATAGTCACAATATTGCAAGTCCAACGTCATTGTGCTTTGAAAATAACATGCAAGATATTGGAGATTCCTTTGATTCTGAACAGATTTCCTTCAAATTTCAGAATAAAATTGCACAAATTACATATACATGTAGATACCATGGGGAATTTCACTTCTATGAGAAGACCTGGCTCCGATATATTGCCGAAAATCCCATCCCATCGTAATATGAGATAGACAGTAGTATATCTGAATCACTCACTCACTCAGAGTCACACAGGACACAGCAGTTAACATAGCATGACTGCCCGGTTATTGGACACCTAGACCCAATGGGGCTATTTTCTGAGACTATTACATGACAATTGTAATAAAAATTAAAATTTACAGTTGAGTTACAGTGGCATGTTGATAAATTTCTTTTTACTCATGAAATTTGTGTACGTTTAGCCCTCGTGCGGGTTGGAAACATTGTCATAAATTTGGGTGAAAAAATGTGTCAGAAAATTTCCTCTAGTTTCTCTGTTTCGTTCCCGATTGCATTAAATTAAACAAAATATGCCTGAAAATGTTCCCACAAATTTAGAGAATCTTCTGTCTGAACTTCATTGTGCAATGCGACCCCATGTACGTTTCTTGCTGCCACAGTAATAAACTTGCTGCTCCCCGGAATTGTTCTGTTTTCAGAAAGAGTGGCACTGCCACTCTTTCTGAAAACAGAACAATTCCGGGGAGCAGCAAGTTTACGTTAGCATGACCACATGGTTCAAACTGGCAATAGCACTGATTGACTGCAGAGGATACTGCACACTCCCCAAAACAGCAAAATTTGGGGCTGATTGAATCTTCCACGCTCATACCGAAATTCAATTGTGAGCTACATTGTTGATTCATGTGTGATTATTCTTGGAGGTTTACTCAAGACTGAGTGTAGGACAAATAATTTGACAGTAAGTTTATTAGTTTAAAATAAATCCGTCACTGAAAAAGTGTCCAATAACTGGGTGCAAACTTGGATCTTTATTATACCATGAATGGTCCATGCGTTTCAGCTAATCCCAGTCTCTCCCCGTATATTTTCTCCAGTCTTCTTTTATGCGAATTATTACTAAAGATGTAGTCTTGTACCTTAGTTTTAACATTTTCTGTATGTATTCATGTATAGAAATAAAGAATGGTTGATTGATTGTATCCAATGACTGTTACTTATTTTAGGATTGTGAAGACTGTGTTTGGGCGCCGATTGTTGCGCAGCCTGATAAATTGCAATCAGGAAATGTTACGTCAGCGATCCGATGACCAATGATTTGACCTTTGACAAAACCTGTATGACATGTTTTGGTGGAAGACACGTCATCCACAAGGTCCCCGAAGAACACAAATGAATGGAACGAACTGAAAAATCTGGAACCATATAGCCGTGAACCGAAACGCAACAGAAACAAAATCATATTTTTCATCAAAGGGCTTTCGAGCGCACCGAAGTAAGCAATATCATAAGGACTGATATTAATAGGATGAACAACTGTACAAATCTTTCTTTCTAAAACCCTGTAAATCGTCTGTAATCCTTAAAACATTTTATAGACCCGCTCTTCCACTTTCCCGGGAAAGAAAACAATGAGGCGCTCGACGGGTGGGACTCGCTGTGTTACAAAGTACGCTGAGTCAACACACAGAACATAATTTTCTTACGTCAGCTACCCGACCCTCCAATTGTTTTCACCTGAACAGGTATCAGAGTTACGGTAATTTCCCTATTAATTCGCGATGTAGTGATGAAACTCAGCACTCCAAAAATTGGCTACTTTCGAATTATTTGTTGAGCGAATTCTAGAAAAACGCGAGTGTTCGAATTAAATGTCGCGCGGACTTTCACGGAGAATCCAAAATGGTGGACCGCTTCGCCGTGGTCGTAGTGATCGTATTTATTACCGTGTATTAACTTTGATATCTCATCAGTTTCCATAAAATGCAGTGTATGATGTCAGAAAATCTCCTCTACCCTGATAAAGGCGTCTAATTTTATTCGAGGAAGTCGAGCATATTTATCGAGTGACGAGTTCAGCACGATCATGCAGATTTTTGAGCTGACGTCCGTAAATTCGCGTCCATAATAACATCGTAAAAGTAGGCCAAAACATTGAACGTATTCCTTCCTTTTTGTTCAGTATTAGCTATGATCTATATTATGAAACCTAACTGACATGGAATTGAATGAATATTCTGGAAATATAAAACTATACACATATTAGAGTATTCCATGTTCGAGTCGTTCGGTATGTCGACGTTGTTGTTGTGAACCCTGAAAATGAACCAACGGCAAATTTGTGTAGGATTGTATCACGAAGTTTTAGACAGATTAGCGGACTGTCACAGACTTTTTGGTCTTCACTGTGCATGATTTTACACACACCATCCAGGACTTGAATAAATATCCCGGACCTATGACACGAAATTAAGGGGAATTAGGACTTGTGACATTTTTGAAATTTTGAAAGTCATTTTTTCGAATTACTTCAAAGAAATGGTCATATTTTCTTGTGTTTAATTGTGTTTCCTATCTTCCTGAGATGAAATAATGCACCCTTGATAATTGAGTGCCTTTTTGAAAATTTCAACCTGACAAACAAAATGTCCGTTGAATTAACGGCGGATTGTACAAGAGAACCGAGTGTCAGTCGGCAATACACGTTTCGATTGGTTTGTTTCAAGTATGAGAATATCTATTACGGTATCGGTACTTTAACAGTTTACTAAAAGTAAAAGTCGAAGTATGATATCGTTCTGAATATTAATTAAATACTGGTATGTTCTCATCTCCGAAACTTTACCTAATGCCATTTAAATGTTTCTCAAATTTGTTTAGCATATAGAGTAATGGAATGGCGATAGCGATGTTTTGATTCTTAGTGTAAAAATGCGCGGTGTAATTCCAAAGAATTTTTGATTGCTGGAATTTTGGTAAGTTCGTGGGTATTCGTAAGAAATATTTTCATTCACAATAAAATATTTAACAAAACCGGAAAGAGTAAGTCTTTATGATAACTATATTTGAACAAAACAGAGCACATGCAGAGATGATTGTTGTCGGCGCTTCACATCGCAAAATTTGTTTGTGTCCCCTGGTGGGAAAACTGACGTTTGTCAACTGTGTGATTTCCTGTCTATGTTTCATTAAACGATAGATGCAATCAAAGCCAAGATATAACAAGTTTGAATGAGGTATTGTGAAATTTACAGGACGAACAAGGGCCACACATTAACACACAAACCCATAATACTGCAGCGTTAATTTGAAACCCCTTTCAATTGCCTCTTGCTGGTGAATCGCATATCCTCACCCAGAGCTGAATTTGGGCTTCCGAAGGGACAAGGTATTCCCCAGGCAGTCAATTCAATGTTATTACACACGATCTCATTTGCATATGAATAAGTGTCATTTCCAGTCTGGGTGAAACTTGCATGCTGCACGTGGACTCTCCTATTTCACTATATATTTCATGCTGTTCAGATTCTCTCCACTGGAAACTGAAACATCTTGTCACCCCTATCCTGACTTTGGATTCTTCCATTTTATGTGGTTTTCTCTGGAGGACAAGCTGTGCTGAATGGGGAAATAGCTGGACAGGCTAAAAATAAACTAAACACTTCATTAGCAAACTATCCGGTACTCAAAACAATGTAGCCATTGACAATTTAAATATCAAAGGAGACCTGCAGCAAATGCCATTCATGTGGAGGCTTGGTGTTTCAGTAGGAAATTGAGGGGGTATACTATTATGTCGTGCGATGTGAACACATCGTTTCAAGTTTGTTTCCTATACAGTGAAATTTTTATTGATCAAAATACTAAAATAAAATCAACGTTAAATGTACATCCTTCCAAAAGGCTTTTCATGATGGCTCATTTTTGACGTCAAATAATGGTCGTTTGATTGTCCACTTCACGTGAAAATATAACGAATAGCATACAGCATACCGAAAGGTTAAATCGCATCTTGCTTTCCCCAAACGAAGAATTCAGTTGCTGTGAAGAAATCTGATGCAATTCACCAGCACACACGTTACAACTTGATATCTCCGCGGGAACGTCACCCGACAAAGTTTGAACTCTGCTCCCTTCCAGTGCCTCCTTTGAACACGGCCCAAGTGCCTCCCATACGAATAATACAGGGCAGGTCGGGCAGGTAAATGG
This sequence comes from Hanleya hanleyi, assembly GCA_036873755.1. Lineage (NCBI taxonomy): Eukaryota > Metazoa > Mollusca > Polyplacophora > Lepidopleurida > Hanleyidae > Hanleya > Hanleya hanleyi. Next base: position 73,807 of record JAVTVY010020918.1, read on the forward strand.
GGGACAGCGAGGGGTTTAGCATATACGACGAACAAATATATTAACGTTGAAGATCTCTCAAATTTGTTACTTAAAATAATGTGTGTTTTTCAAATAAAGGAATGCTGGTTTAAAGAAAGATATTTGATATACGAACGCTGGAAACTGAAGAATGATTTAATAGCGGGCCGTGTGCAGACCACGTGCGGGGGACTACCGTATATATTTTTCCCGAATGCGGGGAGACGCGATCAAGTTAGGATAAAATTACAGGACTGCGGAGTTAATTGAATCAATTGTTTTCCTTATAGACTGTAAGTAATAGTAATTCAGTCTGATTATATTGTACCATTCCCTGTTGTTTCTCTGCGCTTACAAATAATAGCATATGCCGATATACTATACGAGATTCTAGTAACATATTCACTTTACTTTCATCGGCACGAACTCCGTGGCGAAAACGGGAGTGTTCGAATTTATTGTTTCACGGATATTGAAAATGTTCCCGTGTTCGTTTTATTAGGATGGACAAAATCACGACAGCGGAAAAATCGTCCGTTTTCGAATTAAATTTGGAAGGTGAATTAATAGGGAAATTACCGTATTTCTCTTGGTTTGAAGTTCTCTTTGAACAAATAACTTCCGCTTTGCAGTTTTGATGGCGATTTCACGTTTTAAGCTCTGTGAATGTGGAACTTCTTTTACCAGTTGTGATCATTTGGCTTGTTGTACACTTGAATGGTAAATGTTATCATGCTCTCCTGGCTTCCCTATTTACGTGAGTACCTTTGTTACGACCGACAAAAAAATTCAACTTCTCAATCCTATAACTTATTTGGCCATACGTGGTTGCATGGTCGACCTGCAGACTCATAGTCTCAAAAAGTGTCCAATAACTGGGCAATCATGCTAGATATCTCATAGATACCGGTCACTGATGCACCACATCCGTAGGCCTATACAGATTCCCCTGTAATCTGTAATTCTGTAATTCCCCAAGTCAACTGTGCTAAGTCAACTGTGCTAAGTCAACTGTGCTAAGTCGAGCCTTGCATAAATAACTGTGGTGCTCCAAACATAATGTAGCTGCTCTACCATACCAAACTCAAACGCACAAATAGTCAGCTTGTGTTTCCTGCATCTGAAGTTCTTAATTCTCTCTCTCTATGCAGAGTTCAACATCAAGTTGTTGTTGTAATAACATGTTGTTGATCAATAATAGCTTATGAAAAGAATGACCATAATTTACCATGGCTGTTGTCGTATCTTTTTGTCTTCGTTTGTAGGGACATTAGATATAACTAAACTGTATTTCTGTTCGGCCATGGCACACGGGAAACAGTTGTAATGAACGCGCGAGAAATCCTACATCACATTTTCGTTATCTGATCATTTGGCAGCCATTTGTTTACACCATTTCACCGAGCATCTGATTACTTGCGCAACAAAACATAGTCTTCGTCATAAATTTGCATGACATGCATGTGCTGACGATTTCGTGTTTTTAATGCATTAATAACATATCATATCAATATAATTTGGATGAAACATGAGCAAAATAAGATTTTGTTTCCTATTTTCTTTGATGTTCAAGTTCGCGGAGTGATATAATCCCCATGGTAACCTACAGTCTGCTTAACATAATGTGTACATATCAACAGCTGTGAGGAGTGTGAGTGTTGAACCGGAAATGGAACTAACATAAACATGGCTTCTGTCCACGACCACATGGTAAAGTTTTGTGTCAAGAAGACAGTCTTTTCTTGGATTGTTTTACTCGTTATTCATTGATCTGGCTAAAGTTAATACAGATACTAATTTGTGTTTATATTGGCCGGTTGTTTTGAGGTGCATGAGCAGATTTTTTCATGGTTTTACCGCTAGTTCTGTTTTGCAATGTCATAGTCATACGGCTCATCCTACCTAGCCCTTGTTGGCGTGACCAGGGGATGCTCACGCCATTGCGTTGGAGAAACCAAGCTATAGCGCGCGAACAACAACAACATTCCATTTCATGTAATTCGACAGAAATAGATATTTAAAACGTACCTTATACCATCAACTTCAATACTGTACACACACAAACTCCTCACGAAGGCACAGAGGGTAGGAAAAAATAAGTGACTCGGGGTTGTTGTTGTTTCTCTGGACAAACATAACGTCTTCCCAACTGCTCAACTCCGTGAGCACGTGTTGTTTTGCGGAAGCCCGACCCTCTCGCCGAGGGGTTTACCAAAAATGCAAACCGCACACGTGTTCGGCAAGACACGCACGTCCATTGCCAAGAA
>JAVTVY010020919.1:0-80006 GCA_036873755.1 Hanleya hanleyi
AATTTAGATCCGCCAAATAAAATCATAAATTACATTAATTTGTAGCATAGGGAAGGTGATATATTGCAGAAACTTTGTAGGGGTAAATACGTTTGGGGGAACCTATATTTATTCAGATATAGCAGTTTATAATCGGACTTCCCATCTCGAACAATGCTAAATTTGGACCGGTTGGAGAGCTGTACGTGAGCCGGAATGTCAGTGCGTGTGCACGCCACGCCCGCGTCTGGGTTTCTTGCACATGCCGTGGTTATTTTCAGTCACTGCTTTGATCTTCATCATAGTGTAACGCTAACCTAGTGAGTTGCCACCTAGCTTTATTACCTAATTTTTCCATAAATCGTGTAGTTCAAACAACTCAATAAACTCAGAAATTTTTATCTATTACGGTACTTCTTGTTCAGAAACGCTTAATGGTGCTTTAAGGATAGCTGTCCCTTTAGAGGCAGTTTTTGCACCCCCATGACCATTTGTCGTCGGTATCAATAAATATACAACATAACCATAATAAACTATATATTCTATGAAAGTATACATCGTAGGGATTCCAACTATATGATTTGTATAACTGACGCTGTTACTGTGTAGAAAATATTTAAATTTTAACAAATTAAAATGAAAACAGTAGCGTCCATTTTTCAATTGAAATTTCATGAAAACTGTTGGTCTTGTTTCAACTTTGATGGTATACCTTGGTAGGAGACAATTCGAACTAGTAAACTTTATCTCATTTTTTTTAAATTTTTGGCTGGTTTTGTTTTTATAACTATTTTACTAAAATAAATTGGAAAAAAATGTACTTTTTACGGTCGTTTGTCTTAAAAGTTGGATAATTATAAAACGAAGCCGACCTTACAAAAAGTGAGATAAGGTTTTCTAGATCACCTTATAAGTAACAAGCATGCCAAATTTCAAAAGCGTAGCATGGATACTTTTCGAGAAATAAACTTTTGAATTTCGGATTTTGTACAAAAATGAAAGGCTAGAAATCGGGCAAAATGTGTCCAGCTATACAACTGATGAATTAATCCCTATTTTTTGCTTGAATTCTATTGTCAAATACATTTTTAATCTGTCTAATGAGACCTACTCGAATTCCTGTTTATTCTGGATAACTACTACACTAAGTGTTTTTCATCAAGTCGGTTTAAAGTCCAATTTAAACTTTAAAAACCTGCTAAAACTTGTTCACACCTGTGTGGATTACTTCACGGCGGGCGTCTGAGTGAAGTGTCACTGTCATAACTAGAAACAAAAATAAGGATGTTTGCATGGTTTTGATCAGAATGGGGTACATTAATGTAAATAAGTAGGACTAATAGATAATTAGCTTACCATAATACTGCGGAAATGAGTTTTGGAAAGGGAAATTTAAGACAAAAAAAAATAGTAGCCAAGCCCAAGCTAAGGCAATCTGTTTAATTGTTCCAGGGCCTCGGAAACTAAATTTTCAATCCTAATATTAAAGCACTTCTATTTATAATTTTTATCTCATTTTTTCACCAAATGTTAGAGGAAGTAGTGAATATTTGAATGAAGTAATAAAAAAGTGACAAATTTTGACCCTCTAAGGGGATTGCTATCCTTAAATAAATGCTCTCAAAAGTGTTTGAGGGTTATCCGATACCTAGACTGTATCTGACGGATACACAATCGCAACATTCTCACGGCGTCAGATTGTATACCTCATACTGTCAGAAATATCGCTGTTTCATCGACAGTTTAGGGGGGTGACAAACTGCTGATGAGAACACCTAGGCCAATACACGAGTTGGCACGATGGAGCGTAAATGTCGAGGATAAAATTAGTGATGATCATGGCTATTTCTGCATGGTTAACATATAATAAAGTGGCCTGATCGTGTACATACACAAACGCATAGAGATTAGATCCTCCGGCGGTAATCAGATCTTCGAAACATGCTCCTCCGGCGGTATTTGTATCATATACGAACATGCATGAGCTAGAAAAACTAACAGTGACCGAAGTAGATTGAACTATTTGAAACTACAAGCTATCAGCCTGTTGTTAAAGGTTATACAAAATGATCTCAAAATCTGCTACTTTTTTGTGCTAAATTGTTGTAGAGATGATTATATAGACTTGTTTTACATTTTTGTATGTTTTCAAACTGCCCAAGGTTGGAAATAGCAGCAGTAAAATGCGACAATTTCACGCCCCTTTCAAAACGGCGAAAGCTGTGATCGCTTGACCTGTGACGTCACAACCTGATTACGATCTCGGTCAAATGCCTGTTGTGACGTCAAAATGTCAGTGACATCACGCTAGAACTCTCACAGTTGGGTGAATCTGTCGTAACAACGCCCGACGTCATAGACTATGACGTTTACGGCGCAATCGTAATCAGGTTGTGACGTCATGCACCGGAGGTCATGGCTCCAATACGTTTTCTCCCACACGTGTGCTATGCGTGTCCTAAAACCCACTTCGACGACATTATTCAAGAAAAAAATACCAATTTGTTGTTTGGAACACTACCGGGTATGTTTTAATGCAAAGTAGTATAGAGTCATTTGGTATAACCTTTAAGGAACTACTCTTCATATATCTATAACTTATTTGGCGGATGATACACAAATAGATGATTTTTTAAGCATCTAATCACTGTTATGTTGCAATATAGCTCTTAATGTCAGATAAAATGAATTGTAATTAAAAAAATAATACAAGGACGAGTTGAAAATTTCACACGAATTGCTAACACGTCCCCTTGAGAACATTTTTTCATTACATTTTCGAGTATTAAATACGTGAAAACTACCAAAAAATGAAAAATCTGAACTTACTTAGCTGCTCAAATTTGAAATTTCCCTCCGGCGGAAGTTGACCCTCCGGCGGAAGTTGGAGCAGCCGTTTGGTATGCAGGGTGTGCCCAAGCTTGAGGCGTTCCGAATATGTGTTGGTCCGTTGATCGGTTAGTTTTGGCTCCAATGCTGTCACGTCTTCAAGCAGTTACCAGCATGCCCGCCTAAAATGTGACAGTTGAAAGTCGTAAGTTTTCTGTTGTATTTTGCAGTTATTGTCAACTTAATCATTCCGATATCCCGCAGTCAAGTCATCGAAGGGAGGTGTGTTTTACCAATGTTGTCGGGACGATGCACGTGTAGACAAATGGGTTGGAGCGTGGTTTTTAATTTACGGTTGAACAGCAACAACAACAACAACACGACCACCAACAACCGCCGAACAGGGTTGTCTCCCATTATGCGAGGCTGTATACCCCTGTCAGAACTCGATTATTCGTGTAGTCCAGAAAGAGAACATCCCAAGCTAGTCCCTGTTGACTAAAAATTGAAAATTTTATGCAAGTGGTGGTTGTTGGGTCATGCTTAAAATTTGATTGGTATAGGTTATGAATGGCTTTCAGTCCTTTGCTTTTCAGATCTGCAATCAGCAATGCCCTTGTCAAACCTATAATTTGAGGATGTACAGAGAGTTGAGTTTATACATAGTGTTATCCGTGTCAATTGCGACACTCAGATCAAGGATCAAGTACCTGTGCTATAAATTATGAGATGAAATATTAATTAATAACAATGAAAATACTTCCCAATAATTTTTGGTTTGATCGAGATGGCCAATGCGATATAATAAATGTATATGCTTTCAGTACTGCTGCAGTTTCAGCCAATCACCCCACATGGTGATATGTTGGGGTTCTCAGAATGGTTGTCTTGTTGTTAATTGATTAATTAGCTGATGTCCGTGATTTTCCTCAAAATTGTCTAATCTCAGAGTTGCTGCTTTGAGTCCATGACATTATACCCCAGCGACAGTTTCTCCCACGACATTTGATGTTATGATGTCACCTTGAATTTTTTTTAATGTTTGCACGTAGGAGAGTTCTAGGAATTCAAGGGAGATTACTTTTTAGTTAAACATCGGCAGATGTATGCAAACGTGGGCATAATAAATAAGAATAGATCATCAATATCAAACACATCTTTAACAAAATTTTCAGGTGTATTTTTTATTAGATATAGTAATAATATGTATATTAGCATAAGTACAAGCAATATTCCAGCACTACATGCTGTAAACTATTTAAACAATAAAATGATATTTAAGCGGCCCTTAAACTACATTTTCAATCAATCAGTGATAACAATGAAAAGTATGGTACGCAACTGATCTTAGGGTCTGTCGAACGGTCCTCGTCCCATCCCGGCGGTCCACACAGATCTGGTGGGGTCTGGTCAGCAGGTCCTGGGTCTCACGGCGTACTCGCTTGCGTTGCTGTTGGCCGAGGGATTGTTGGATGCTGGCGGTAGATGCAAGGGCGGGATTTCCGTTGGCAGCATTCCCAACGAATTCTCCCCTCTCGTCCTTCTTGGTATAGGTATAACCATCATAACATAGTTTAGAGCCACCTCTGCTGGTTTTGATTATTTCCATGGTCAAAGTGAAGCTCCGTGGTAAGTGATTGGAATTGTCAAAGTGAAGCTCAGTGGTAAGTGAAATTGAAATTGGTAAGTGACTGATTGCATGTCGTATTTATATGAAAATCACCTTTAACAGCAACAACTTGTCATCAACTCAAACCAAACAGATATTATCACAGAAAAAAAGTATTGAGGAAAATTGACGATATTGCGGTCGGTAGGGCTACATAACACTGTGCCAAGAAATAAATAACAGCCAGAAAACAGAACATAAGAGCGTGATATTGATAATCTATTCTTATTTATTTTGCCTGAAAAGAAGGCACGTTTGCATACATCTGCCGATGTTTAACTAAAAAGTAATCTCCCTTGAATTCCTAGAACTCTCCTACGCGCAAACGTAAAAAAAATTCAAGGTGAGGAAATGACCGCGACTGCGATTGTTGGCAGATCGTAATTATTACAGCACGTAATATTAGGGTGGGGAAAATGTCGCTGGGGGAAAATGTCGCCTGGGGAAAATGTCGCGGGCGAAGTTTTTCATTGATTTCAGATTTGTTTCAGTGATTTTCAGATGAAGCCATTCACTCCCCTGCTTAAAAACATTTTGTGCAGCCTAAATCCTAGTTAACATTTAAAGTTGAACTTTTCATTATTATAGAAGATATGCAGACGCTATTAACACAATACCCTCATGTTCCCACTGGTTTCATCCAGAGGTTACCATGGTTACAGGGGCCTTCTGTGAAAAAATTGAGCTACGCATAGCAAGAGATGGAAATTTGGACACTAAACAATCAAAAGTGGTACGGGTAACACACAGTGACTTGAGTAGCAGGTGGTGTCTTCGTCGATGTTGTTGTTGTTGATTATATATATAATCACAACAACAACAACATCGACGAAGACACCCCCTGCTACTCAAGTCACTGTGGGGTAACATGGGCAAAGTAATTTGCTGATCAAATTCAAAGCTTAAACTTGATCTGATCAAATTATTTTCTCTTATTCCCAACCCTGAGTACGTTGAACAATCAGGTATGGTTTCTGGCACCAAAGACCCTTAGAGGCACAGATGCTATCAGAGCCATTCTCCAACACCTGAGAGCACCAAGATCAAGGTTCACTTTCATCTTTTAAAACAAAATAAAATATGATTTATGCAAAAAAAAAAAAAATTGTGATTTTTTTTTGTGTGTGAAAAATTTGTGCTTTGATTTTCTGTGAAGGCCCCAAATTCGCCGAGGATGAACCCCTGACTCAGTATGTGTAATCAGTTACCAGCATGTTGTAACAGGTCTCATTAGCTGAAAAAAGCCCCAATATTATATGTCTGACATTTGACAACATGCATCATGCTAGGTTTATACGGAACATCAGAAAACAGCTTACATGTATGAACTACAAACTGACTGCAATCAGGACTACAATTATCATACATGTCATGATTATTGTACAATTAGTGTGACCTTAAGAGTATTTGACCTCGTTAACTACATTTACGTTAATTATGTTAATGATCCATGGTGTCCAATGTCAATAATGAGGATGACATTTATTGTGTCTAATGAGGTAATTTATTTGCAGTAATGTTAAACACAGCACATGTGTGTTAACTACCCTATTAAATACAATGTGAAAGTCCATCAGTGTCTCCCGGAGTCTGAGAAAGGTCATACCATTTTTGATGTTGGAGGGGGTTAAACTATTGTGCTAAATTGTGAGGATCATGATTGGCCGTAAATTTGAGTTCAATTTTCCATTAACATGATTAATATTATAGCAATGATGGTCAAGGCTTAAATGCAATCTCATACAGTGAGAGTATTTAAGCTCACTTGTCATGCTTGTATACAGCCAGGGGCATATACTACAGGACCAAATTTGTACCATTAACCAATTACAAATTTCAGAAAAACACGGAAATCCCCAAATAACTGATTTTGTGTTTTAACATTAATTTCTACATTCTTTTGCAAGTTTAGGGGTCGAAAGTCTTAAAACCTTTCTAATTTTAAGGGTTTCTTTATAATTTTATGCATATAAATTATAATACTTTGTTAAAAGATACTTTCATTTTTTTAGCCCAAATTTGGAGGTGCTGCCTGTATCCAAATTTGAAACCTGTATTTGGCCTTGACAGTATGTCAGGGTTTGTACACTACCTGGCAAACCTGGCTTGAGATTGACAATTTAGAATTCAAGACCTTGAAAAATAGAAAATTGTACTAGAGACCTTGAAAATGGGAATTCCTGTCAATTCTTGTCAATTCAGTTGAAGCCTGTGTCATCGGATGGCAGAATGTACTCCATCAAAGCAATGTACATGTATTCTTCAATCATCCAAAAAGAATTTCCAAGTCTAATCGAAAGACAGTGTATGAACAATATATTTGTTCACAGAACATTCATACCCCTGTTTAAGTTGAATGAATAAGAAAATTGATCTGTATAGCTTCAATGACGCTGGAAGTAATCAGCCCACACAATTTACCTCGGCAATCAGCAACTGCCGAGGTAAATACCGTGGCAGCCACTTATTGCGGTTCACCTCAGCAATCAGCAACTGCCGAGGTAAATACCGTGGCAGCCACTTATTGCGGTTCACCTCAGCAATTTTTAACATGGTATTGAATAGGAATTATTTTAATATGATATGATTTTAATATGATTTTTGCCGATGTGAGTTTTCCGAATTGTGTGGGCTGAATAATATGCCTTGAAAACAGGAACTATTATGAAGAAAAGACCTTGAAAATTGGAAGCTTCATGGTGCATGAACCCTGGTACAGGTTGAGTAAAAAAAAATGTCCACCTGTGGTTTTGTTAATTTTTTCATCTGAAGATATAATTTATTGTGTACCGTATATGAATATAACACAAGTAAGGATGTCCTTTCTTTGCTATATCCACCCATTGTATGATTTACTGAACGGACCAAAATATACAGATAATGTGCATGACGCTCATGGATAGAAACTTGTGCATTCTCTACATAAATGTGGAAATGCATGGAAATGGATGCAGGAATGAGACACTTCACATGTTTAGCTGTTTTCAGGTACCGGGTATATCTGTTGCACTTTCATGGAAAAATGTGCAACAGAATTTAGGTGAAAATAGATAAACAGTGAAAAGTCTCATTCCTGTTTCTTCATTAACTGGGAACTGTGTTCACTTACAATGTATTTCCGCATTATGGACAGAATGCACTTTCCATTCGTGAGCGCCAGTGGTATATACACAATATATGTATAATTTTCTTTCATGAATAAAACATAGCGTGGTTGAATATAGTGGATAGATGAAGTACCCTTCCATGTGTTATATTCGTATACACAATAAATTGTAACTTCATATGAGTAACTGAACAAAACCACAGGTGGGCATTTTTTTTTACTCACCCTGTTTGTGTTGAAATGGTTTAGTACATGAGCGAAATTTTTGGAGTGGTCCTAATCCTAATAAGAATAATACTTTATTTACGGAGGGGTTGTGTTGGTAGTGCATGTCACAGCTTTCCTCTCTGAGAGGAGGTTCACTTCTATTTCAGATGTGTACAAAGTTTGTTTGCAAAGGGTGGGTGGGGGGCCCATCTGAAAAGGGCATATATGTGGAGAATTGTTTTGAACCCATACATGTATAACCCCTACCAGGGTGCGAAATAGCCCTTTGCCCGGTTGCCCGGGGCAACCTAAATTTCCTTTGGGCAACCAAATTCTGTCCAAATTGCAATGCATTTGGATGTGTTGGTTGCCCATGCTTGCCGATGGGCAACTAGAATTTGTTTGTCTATTTCATACCCTGCCTACAGGCTGATATGTCCATATCTGGACCACACCATTATCCATGCCCCCTTTGCCAAAGTTCGTATCTTCCTAAAAGTCAGTGTAACACCCTCTGACTGCACTGTGCAGAAAACATGACACTCATGTGCATTCAGTCTGTATCAAGTTTAATCGGCAGAGATGGGAAATGCATCCAGTATATCTTAATTGCAAAAGAATGAACAAGTTTTATGCTAAATTATTACACACGAACACATGGTACAAACGCCTTGTTTAGCTGTGTCGTGCTGAGCCCATTCCGCTCAATTTCCAAGTGGACAAATGCTGATTGGTCAAATGCCTGAGCTTCAACTTGCTGTGTACAGACCTATCAAATGAAGCAATTCTGCATTAGACTTTCCCATTTGGCATCTCTGTAGCACAACTAAATTGAAACCTGAGCAAGCATTGAGCATTTGTGACTGCAGCCCCCGCAATTCACCATGTATGCTGTTGCATAATCAGTTCACCTCAGCAATATCTGACACTGTTAAATAGGGGTTATTTTAATTTGACATTATTTTTGCCTAGGTGACTCGAGTTTTCCGTGTGGGCTGTAGTGAAATTATTTAACAAATAATCAACAAATATTCAAAATTACTCCAGTTTGCAGAAAAAGGAGTCTGTAATTCATAAATTTCCCGGAATTGGTTAAAAAAATTCTCATTAATAAGTACTGTGAATCTTGGTTGAAATGTTAATTGTGCCATGGTATTTATGGTCTCTTATATGAAAAACAAAATGCAAAAATTTGTATAAAATGACGCCAAGAATTTCACATTTTTTGGCGCCCGGCTCATACATGTACATGTACTTCCGGGAGGAAGAACTAAAATCTCACTTCTATGCAAAATTAAAAGTTGAGAGGTCCGTGTGTAGTGTATTGTTATTCATAACCTGCAGGCTTGTGTACCTAATGTACAGAATGAATGTTCTCTATGCATGAGTGTTGATGGATTAGCTTTGTCTGACAGGCGACAGCTCAATGAGATGTCGATACATGTAGCTATTGTAATGTCTTTACACATGTACGACATGATTTACTACATGTCATAATAATTGCCAGTTTGATTATAATATTTACAATCAAATAATTATATGCTGCTGCATTTTTAGTTGGCTTAGATATTTTTAGATATAGATTTAGATTTAGATATGTGTTCTGAGCTTGGCAAGCATACACAGGTATCATTTATTGAGACAGAGAGAGAGAATTAAGGTTTAATGTAACGTTCAGCAAAAAAAGCGACGATCAAACAAAATTCTAAGAATCATTAGTCAGACCGAAGTATATAAATGTATGGTTCTTGCAGAACATTCATCTCGGTCACTCATTGTGGGAAATGTATTGCTCTATTAATAATTATGTTGCTTCTACTGAGCAATTCCCCATCATACAGCTTTTCTTTTCATAGAAAATCAAGCGTTGTTCTTGAAAAAAGGTAATAATCTTATGTGACATGTATTTGCATGTAAAACAGGGATTTTCAAAGGTTATCAAAATGTTTTGATCATTCATAGTGTTAATTAGCCAGCGGCTATATGAGGGGGTTGAAATTTTGAATATTTGGAGATTTTCCTGACAACTGGGTGTCTACTTCCTATCTCCTATATTTAGGGTGCCAAAATTCATATCGGGGGTGCCGAAAAGACACTCCGTCTGGCTAACAGCCTGGTTCATGCTTTTAAATGGCATCACATTGACCTCGCTGATCAAAAGGCCTGATTCTGTGCGTTTGGAATCTGGGCATCTCCATATCCACCTTAGAAAAAGTGGACAGTAGGCTTGACCTGCTGAGCTCTGAGCTTCACATGTAACTTTCTGGGTTGTTGAGTATCATTTCTCCCTATTTTCCATTTTCTTGGGTTCTTTCTTTAAATAGCAGGGTAATTTGATACATATATATACCCATCTTCATTTTATCCAGCCAATTTCTATGTTCCCACTTCGAACCTGCCTTGATTTATCTGACCCCGTCTATGTAAATCCGAGATGTAAATTTCACCTACGAACGTTTAACGAACCAATCAAAACCTACACAACAATTGTGTTTTGAGTAACATCATTCTCAATTAGCGGCGTAATTCCTCCTAATATGGTGTTTATATTAGCCCACTATATACATGGAGGTCAGCCAATCAATAACGCTATTCTACGAACCATTTCGAAATTCAAATGGTTTCGAGGTCAGTGACGTCTCGTGTCTTTTTATAAGTTCTTTGAACATTGAAGGGGCCCAAATATATCAAGGTAAGTTCGAAGTGGAAACGTAGAAATTGGTTTGATAAAATGAAGATGGTATGTACCATAGTTTTACCACTTACCCTGATTAAAAACATGTCTCCATGTTGTAGCATAGTGAGAAACAAAAAAAATGACTTCCAAGCAGTTTACAGGCGAATTAGCTTAGAGTGGGTCACACTTCACTGCACATTTCTTCAGAGATTGATAATCAGGAAGTCCGCATTGCAGGGTGGGGAAACTTAAGTTTAGGGAAGAATTGGATATATCTCGTCTCATTGTGTTAAAATGGACAATCCAGGAAGGAAGGGAGGCAACTGGTTGGGCAGTTTCAAATTTGTCAAACTCTGCTTGCTTTTAGTATTACCACTGCTGGTTCAATTATGAATTTCGAGTATTCCAGTCATTAAAACATCTTGGATATCATGGATATTTTGTACCTTCTCTCTTTTTAATGGAGGCTTTAGCTGTAGTGTGAATTGTCACACATCAGGGCCTGATGATCTGGACTTTTACTTTTAGTTTCGGCACCCATAAAAAAAAAAAAAAAAAAAAAAAAAAGGAACAGGCCCTGTATATTGAACAACTCTTTCCCATGAACATGACCAAATGTATGCAGGGCAAATTTGTATGTAGGAATGATTCATGCCCATGTTAATAAATATATACAATAATATAATGCGCACGTTACAGTCGTCTGTCCATCACTCATTATAACATTCTCATGCAATGTCAAAATATCAGGTACATAGTATCTTTGGGGGATATACATGAGGTATGACATCTCTGTCAAGGTAAAGCATGTGTGTCCATGAATATGTAAATCTTATACTTTGTTTACGTGACAGACTTCAATTTTCTCATATTTCAAAGTCAGAAGTGAACAGATTATTGTAATGAGGTAGAAACTGATAAACACGAGATAAACATGTAAATACATATCAACCTGGATACATGGGTACCTACATGTATGTACATGTATGGTGATAACAGAATTGTATGGTCTGGTGAATTATGTACTATACACATGTAGTAATTACAGGTGTGTACATTGTCGCACAGCTGTGAGAAAGGAAGAGGCGATGTCACGGCTGAATGAACCCTCTGATTATACTGGGTGACACCTTTAATCAACATGAAAAATTAAGTGCAGAAAGATTTTGAGAGACATGTCGAAACTGCAATGATTTATACAAGTACATTTACATTGCACAGTCTCTCAGGTTTGTGAAATCTGGGAGAGCTGTACAGTCCTCTCAATTAGCCACAGCAATCAGCAATGCTGAGGCCAATGCCGTAGCAAAAATAACTTTGCCTCAGCAGTTTTTAACTTTGTGTTAAATGGGGAATATTTCAATGCAAAATTGTTGCTGTGCAGGAATCCTAATTGTGGGAGCTGGCTGTACATATACATTGATCGCTCTCTTGGAATTTGTTTTACGTGAGTAATGCAAAAGTGATCACTTTTAGAATGATATGTAGTTCTTTGAGGATTGAAGCTAATCTGTCTAATTTTATAGATGCATAGATCTGCTTAGGCCCAAATGCACACAGCAAGCATTTTATTGTATTAGAACAAAAACAGTGTTCTGAGCTGTTTTTGTCTGCTGCAGTGTGCTGCGATCAAAAACTGAGAACATCTGTTCGGAATAAATGTTCGCGAAATAGAACTTGTTTGATTACATGTATGAGAAAATGTTTCGCCCTGGAACAAGTGCGGTGACATTTCTTGGAAATCTACTATTCACCAATCAACTGGAGAGCTGCACCCATGTGACAAAGGACTGAACCCAAGGCTACGTCTACTTGTGGTGCTGGAAGGTTTGTTTCGAGATCATGAAATGTTCACTTTGTGCAGGGAACAGGTACAAAATCAGGCAAAAACACCCGAACAATGTTTTTGTTTTAACACAACAAAATGTTCACTGTGTGTTGGGCTTTATTGACTATCATATTCGTTCAAGTTGACTGACTTTGACCTATTTTCTCAAGGTCAAGTAATACGTTGCTGTTATTACATACTTCTATTGAAGGATTATGAGCTATCTTTTCCAGATAACTATTTTGTGGTGTTTAGTCTAGACATCCATGCATTCCTACATTAACTCCATGCATTCCTACATTAACTCCTTATGTAAACATTATTCATTTTGAATGGACTGCATAATTGTATTGGTGACATACACACGCCTACCAATTTACCAAACGACGTCTCTCTCGATTGATTTTGCTGCGGGTGTCTGGATTGATTTAGCTTGAAGTGTCAAAGCCTGAAGACGGATCTTCCAGATATTCCATCATAGGATTTGATACTCAAAGTAGAGGCAGAGTGTGACCACCAGTCCACACCATCACATTCACAAGAAATTTTGGCTCAGGATTGCAGGCCTTCAACTGGTCTTCAGTGGAAATATAGGACAAAATATAGGACTTTTTTCTTAAAAATACAGGACAGATATAAGACATTTTAATGAAAATATAGGACAAATATAGGACTATCTTCAACTTGTCTTTAGTTGCACATTAATTAGCAGATTATCTACCTACTCACCTGAAAGAAGTACGGTACAAGCCTTTCTCTGATAACCCACCATATTCATCATGAAAGACTTCATAGTCAGCATCGTCTAGATGCCATGGTGGGAAATCAGAGCAAGGTTGTGTGACAAGCGAAGTCAATAAACACCTGGAAATATACTCATGAAAACCAAGTACAGGGGTTTTATTAGTCGTGGTAATCCTGATTAAAAATTCTCAAAAATGGAGTTTTGGGCAAATTTTAAAATTGAGTTTTCCTATGAAAAATTCAGTTTTGTCAGTTTCTGATATTCTTCAAAATATTAAAGGTGAACTGAAAAGCTTTCCAATGTTCTGTTAAAATGTCATAAAACAAGAACTTCTATAGTTGTTACAAATATGTGTGATAATAGTTCTGTGGGTTATTGTTTTATTTTGGGTGTATGAGAAGTCAAAACTTATGCCACCAGAAAACGAGAGCCAGAACTTTTAAAAACGTCATCGCTTGCCTCCCGTTGTTTTTGGAACGTCCTGATGTTATAGTGGTCCTTGCTCATTCATCCGACGTAGCATGACGTCACATTTAAATAAAACCTGAATGAAGGAGACCGCTATAACTTCATAACGTTCTACAAATCAAGAAAGACAAGCGATGCAAGTTTTCAAGACGGATTTATAACAGGATAACTTAAATATTGTTATTAGTAAAATTTTGCAAAATATATTTGCCCCAAAAGCGTATAAAAGTTATGTCACATAAGACAAGATGTATATAAGCAACATTTTAGATAAAATTAAAAGCTTTGCAGTTCACCTTTAAGTTTAACCCTGGTGCTGTTCGCTAAAGGCATTTGGGAAAGCTGACCAATCTCTCTTAGGCACTCGCTGATTGAACCACTGCTGGTGTCTTATCCCATGAGTTATACCTTTATGGAAATTTAGTTTGGAATGTCTTGTTAACGAAGAATTTGAACAAGATCCCCAATTCCACAATTTCTTTTGGTATTTCGACTGTGTGTGTGTATTTTTTGAGGAAGTGTCGGGGGGGGGGGGGGGCTTAGTATGTCCTTTTGTTGTATTAGTTCCTCTGTCCAACACTCTTAGGAGTTGCATAATAAAACCACACTGGTGGTTCCAAAGAATGGAAAAGTACATACAATACAGCAGCTTCAGTAGCTATTCTTTAGTTACATGTATTTTAGTGCGCATCATAATTACAATATTGATGAAAAACTTGAGTATAATGTTTGAAATATTGAGTTTCATATCTTTTACTATGAAAAAATCTGAAATATTGAGTTTCATGTCTTTAACCTATGAAAATTGAGTTTATTTCTTTTCGAAAATTGAGTATATTATAAATTTTGGGCTAGAATAACTCCTGAAGTAATTTAATAATTTGAAAGAGACTCCGGGCAAAAATATAGGAAATATAGGACATTTTTCAGAAATATAGGAAAATATAGGACAACTAAAAAAATATAGGACATAATTGAAGGCCTGGGATTGTGAAAAACAGCACTCGCCAAACTTAAGCCTTCCTACATGTAGGCCTAACCTGGAGAAGTGTGATATCACACTCCATAAAATAGTTTTCCAGATTTTACGAGTGTGATTCACAGCACAACAGCTATTTTCAGAAATGAAAGACTGGTAAAGTTCTCTTCACCAATATTCACCATATTTGGGGTGACATTCGCCGGGTTATCCATTTTGAACATTTAAAAAAAATAATTCTCGGTTAATTAATTCTTGTGCATACAGTCAATCTGCCTGAATTGAAGGTTAGAGAGCTAATTAATGCACTCATTTGAAAATATGCATTTAAATAACACTTGAGTGCAAAGATGTTTAATGAAGTGGTGGAAAAAATATATAATTTTGACATTCATTTTTCAATGTGATGACCTCGGATGTCCGATTTATATTAACTGCTCAAAAACAAAACATAATAGGAATCTGAAGACAGTGCCTGATGTGACATCAAAAAGAGAGCGCTGTCATGCTAGCAATGCCACGTTAGAACTCCACACAGCTTTCAAAAAAACGCCCGACATTGAAAGCTATGACTTTCGCAATGCCATTACGCAATATTGTAGCCAGCCGTTATGTCAGTTAGTGGGGGAGACTAGCTATAACGGCGCTACCACATAAATAAGGAAGTCGTAGTCCAAGTTATGTATGTACACAACCTGACTTGTCTCAGACCTTTGTGATGGGGTAAGCTAGTTCAAGAAATGACGAGAATAACTCCACAGTCAAAGTTCCAATATTTACTTCACACCGGTAGTCCAGAATATGAATATACAATATACATGTAGACGTTTCCAAATGTATTCCAATCATCAATTCCGGCAATCCAGAAGTTCAGTATATAGTGCTTTACACTATAGAAATATATCCTGTAGAAAGGTGTCCTCTCGTACAGTGATGTTCACTTTACAAAGTCGGAATCCGAACTGTCTATAGCACAGTCAAGGTACATATTTAAAGAATCAATAAACAATGTATTTCCTGGTAAAACAATAATTCAGGTAGCAATAAACCAGTTCAACAAGATCAGGTGCCAACATGCCATCTGTGTAAGAATGGCACTGGTCGAGTTCCCACAGCAGTGCCAGACATATGTGACTGTTACAAACAATGGAATTAACAAGAACTACATGCCTACACAGTCACAGATACAAAGGGACTAAATTACAAGGACCAATAAAGAAATAAATACATGTCTATACAGTTAATTGATGAAGATTTAGAATTAATATTTGAAATGAACTAACACAATCTGTACCGCAATTATTGAATAGAACTGTCACTTGGTTACAGTTTCCTCCACTCCAACTAAGCGTTGTCCTCAACGCTTGCATAAAAACAAAATGGAATGCCAGATTTTCATAACTATTTGTGATCTATCTCATAACTATTTGCGATCTACAGGATGGTAGTAAGGAGGTGGGTTTTCCAACTGATTAAAACAATAATTGTCTTGCCAACTGAAATCCTCTCTAAATATCCACTCTGGCTCATATTCTCCTACCCATTTTATAAGATATTGTTCTTTGCCTTCATGAACGCGCGAATAGCAAAACTTTTCTGGGAATTTCATAGACTGAGACTCTGTTTGTATGTCCATGCTCTCTGTAAATGCTGTATCGGCTTCAACTCTCTCTGGTTGAGTCGTGCTACTGGTGATAGACACATGTTTTGTTTTTTGTGTGGGGTGATCGTCTGTTAATTTATCCCGTCTAATTCTTTCTTTTTGATACGGTGTCGGCTTATGCATGATCGGACATCCGTGATCTGCATCTGCCAGACTTGCTTGTTTTTGTTGCATACATGTACTTTCTCTTTCACTCAGACGATATTCACTAATATATGCCGCAGTTGGAACACAATTTTCTGTGTTTTCCTCTGGATGTTTACAATTTAACATAGTCTGTGACATTTCTTCTACTGTGTCTGCAGTTCCACTGCTATCTCTGCTCACAGAATCTGTTTCACAGGCAACTTCGACTGGATCTAAGATGTTGGCATAGTGGCTCACCTCAGGAACTGTACGAGACCTACAACCGGATAAACGACCCTCAATATTTGCGTTCTTTCTCTCCAAGAAGGCTTGATGGCGTCGCTCATCTCTCTCCAGTTTAGCAGATGACCGGCGTCTCTTCCATGGTTCACATGAGGAAAGGCTTTTACTGGACCATTTAAAACAGATCTCTGTGGAGTTGTTGTCCTGATGAAGATTCCATGACACAGGTAGTTGATTCAGGCCTTTGATGATGTTCAGAGCCGTGGATGGGAGCAGCATCGTGATGTCCATTATTTAGGGAGTTGATTATCCGGTTGTAGGTCTCGTACAGTTCCTGAGGTGAGCCACTATGCCAACATCTTAGATCCAGTCGAAGTTGCCTGTGAAACAGATTCTGTGAGCAGAGATAGCAGTGGAACTGCAGACACAGTAGAAGAAATGTCACAGACTATGTTAAATTGTAAACATCCAGTTGGAACACAGACATCTCAATTAACAGTAGGGACTCTTACCTAATAACAACAAGGATTATCTGAGACTAAAATGACAGTCTGACTACAATTGACACCTGGCTCCTGTCTTTGCACCAGCTGGTCAGAAATGGTCTAACAACACTAATTAAATGTCAACTTTCAAGAGCTATGAACTAATAGAACTGTTATCATAAAATCTTATTACAAAAGTAAACTCATAGCATTAAATCCTAGTTATAACATGTGTTACATAATATTGAGTGTATACATTTATCAGTAACTAATAACTCCATACTTATAATACAAATTCACAATAAACAAACATTAAATAATAATGGAATATAATTGAGGTACATGTTCATTTTACATGTACATGTCTTATGGCTCTGTTATAGTTATTTTACATGTACATGTCTTATGGCTCTGTTATAGTTCTCTCCGGGCACTCCGGCTTCCTCCACCAACCAAACTGACTGTCACCATATGAGTGAAACAAACTTGAGTGTGACATTAAGCCAAATTCCCTCATTAGATGTGAAATATGTTACATTCTCAGAAGCACAAAATCGTAGACCGTTCTCTGGATTGCTAGCTACCAATTGGGATCAAGGCCATTAAACAACCTTGAAATTCGAACCAGTGTAATTCCAGATATATGGGCGTATATTGAAGCCCCTTGGGCTCTTGTTCACTTTGACAATGATTGACGTTTGGTTCACAGATATTAACACCTTTGCACAGTATGATCTTTTTGATATTTTCTACTGCCCAACAATGCAAGACTTTTCGGTAGGAGTAAACCGTTTGATGTTTACGTTCACCACACACAGTCTTAAAATTATGCCATATTTGGATAGTTTCCCCGATGATGTTTACTATACTGGTCCACATGCTACCATGTGTAATTACTGTGGGCATGATTTTGAAATTGTTTCATCAAGCTAGCCACTTGATTGACTAACAAGTGTAGGATATAATTAGGTCTTTCCATTTCAGATGGAAAGACCTTTGATATTCTGTTTATTATTATTATTATTATTATTATTCCAAGCAAACTCTAAGAGTCGAATATCTGCTTAACCTATGAAGATAGAGGTAGGAGATTAAACACACTTATAGATATCAGTCAGGGGCTTAGTTTAGAGTTTTAACCTTTGACCTTGACCTAATGAGATATAGGCCTGTAAAGTTGAATTTTATTTTGTGAATATTGACCAAACACATGAGAGCAGGCATTTGAGAGTTAGAATGTAAGTATTTGAAGAAATTCTACATAAAATGTTCCAAGAAAATATGTAGGTCAGACAAGCAGTTTTCGAGTTCTCTCCCCTAAAGGCGTTTTTGTTGTGACCAGATTGCAGCTGACATTCTCCAAAAGTGGCAGTTTGCATGACCTGTTTATGGCCACGATCCCCATTGTTTTTTGACTATTACGTAATCAAACTTCTGGGTTAACTCCCCTTTTGATTTTTTCAAAATTATATAAATTTTGAATACGGACAGCTATCAACTGCATATTTGGTACATTAATTAACACGTTGAAGCTCTCAGAAAATATTCTTTTGATTTTGACCGTTGACCTATAAAATCGTTTTTACCCCTCGGCCAACTTTGGCCTAGGGATATTGTCGTCATCATGTACGGCTGTCCGTACGTCCGTACGTCTGTACGTCTGTACGTCCGTACGTCCGTCCGTCCGTTACCGCGATATCTACAGAACCGTTTCATGCATGGCAACCAAACTTGTTACATCTATTTATCTTCACGTAAATCAGAAGCCTATCGAAAATGAGTCATCTCTCGGACAATATTTTGCAGAGTTATGCCCCTTTTTACAAATAAAAATCCATTTATGATTTATTGTGATAATTTCAGAACCATTCCATATACAACATCCTAACGTGATACAGTTGTTTCTCTTGACCTGAACTAGATGCCTATCGAAAATGAGTCGTGTCAGAAAGTATTTTGCAGAGTTATGCCTCTTGTCTAATAAAATCCACTAATTCCTGTTAAGTTTGCATATAATTTCTATATCATGTTTGTATACTATCACATTTATTTATTGATTGGATGACTGATTTATTGATTTATTCTCTTACACAATGCGAAGAATGCCTGCAAATCTGTTTTGAAAATGACACTAGATGCCTATCGAAAATGAGTCGTGTCAGAAAGTATTTTGCAGAGTTATGCCCCTTGTCTAACAAAATCCACTAATTCCTATGTTAAGTTTGCATATTATTTCTATATCATGTTAGTATACTATCACATTTATTTATTGATTGGATGACTGATTTATTGATTTATTCTCTTAGACAATGCAAAGAATGCTTGCAAATCTGTTTTGAAAATGACATACATGTGCCATTTAGTATACATGTACTGTATTTATCTAGCCATGTGTACTGTTGTTTTGGTGAGACATCGATACAGCTCTTTCAGTTTATTCCAGAAACAAATAATTTAAGGGGAGGAAAACTTCTTTTTTTTTTCAAAGAAAGTACACTTACAATACCAGGGGTAAATATTTCTTCCTACAAGCCAATCAATTGGTAGAGACACCCTTACATTATAATAGCTGGGGTTCAGAGCCGAGGGGTTTCGATAGCGCAGCTTCATGTTATTTAAGGTGAAAGATCCGAGCTCAACTCGTAAACGGCTCAACCAATTAGAGCACAACCTGGCATAGATTAACTATATGACATGAGTTCACCACCTGGACCATAGGCAGAATTTGACCTTGACCTTGACCTCTTAAGAAATATCAATTCGAAATTATGGCCCCCATTTTCTCGGAAAGTAGGTCAGTGACAGTATTAAAACAAACTCTTCGTATAGAACGCCGAATGGTCTTTCATTTGCCATTACTTAACTGAGGCTCTGATGTGACCTTGACCTTGAATATCACGAGATGTAAAAAGTGTCTTAGTTGCTTTTCTCCAAAAATATTACGTATATGATCCTGAAATTTAAACTGCATGTTCCCCATAACACAGGAATGAAGTGACCTAAGTTTTGACCTGACCTTGACCTACGTTTCAAAGTTATCGCCCCTTCTGTTTTTACCCCTCGGCCAAAATTTGGCCGAAGGGTATTGTCGTCGTCATGTACGTCTGTCCGTCTGTCCGTCCGTCCGTCTGTCCGTCACACCTTACTCGTTACCAAGATATCTTTAGAACGACTTACCCTAGGCACACCAAACTTGCAGTGCACATCCGTATGCTCGTGACCCAGAACCCTATTGAATCTGGACCTGATTGGTTGGAAACTTTGGCGGCCATCTTTAATTTATGCGAAACCATCATAGCTTTCTTGTTACCAAGATATCTTTAGAACGATTTACCCTAGGCACCCCAAACTTGCACTGCACATCCTTATGTTCATGACCCAGAACCCTATTGAATCTGGACCTGATTGGTTGGAAACATTGGCGGCCATATTTAATTTATGCGAAATCATTAATCTTGTGTATCTTAGGTACCATTTCTCTGTTCAGTGTGAAACTTGGTATAGATCATCGTTGCATCAAGAAACTTCAAAGGAATGACCAAACCAGTTTCCCGGATTCGGTGAAAACCTTGGCGGCCATCTTTAATTTATGCAAAATCTTTAATGATATATATCTCTGATACCATTCAAGTGTTCTATATGAAACTTGGTATACAGCATCGATGTATCAAGAGATCTGCAATGTATAGCCATATCAGTTCCTCTGAGTGGCGGGAAGGATGGGCGGCCATCTTTAATTTATGCGAAATCATTAATGATCTCTATCTCTGATACTGTTCGAGTGCTCGATGTAAAATTTGGTATATATCATCGATGCATCAATAGACTTACGATAAATGACAGTTCTGGCATTTCTGATTGGGCGGAAACCTTGGTGGCCATATTTAATTTATGCAAAATCTTTAATGATGTATATCTTTGATACCATTTCAGTGTTCTATATGAAACTTGGTATCCAGCATCGATGTATCAAGAGACTTGCAATGAATAACCACATCAGTTCCTCTGAGTGGCGGGAAGGATGGGCGGCCATCTTTAATTTAGGCGAAATGATTAATGATCTATATCTCTGATACCGTTCAACTTGTGCTCGATTAAACTTTGGTATACATCATCGATGTATCAATAGGCAGTTCTGGTTTTTCTGATTGGGCGGAAACCTTGGTGGCCATCTTTAATTTATGCAAAATCTTTAATGATGTATATCTTTGATACCATTTCAGTGTTCGATATGAAACTTGGTATACAGAATCCATGTATCAAGAGACTTGCAATGAATAACCACATCAGTTTCTCGGAGTGGTGGGACGGATGGGCGGCCATCTTTAATTTATGCGAAATCATTAATGATCTCTATCTCTGAAATTTTCAAATGCTCGATGTAAAATTTGGTATACATCGTTGATGCATCAACAGACTTATGTAATGAATACCGGTTTCTCTGATTAGACGGAAGCGTTAGAGGCCATTTCTTTTTTTTCATAATCTGTATATTTGTCACTTGACTGCTTAGTGTTCCTGAAGTCTTGCTTCAAATTAAATACATTATGAATGGCTAGCGCCCAGAGCCGAGGGGTTTTCAGATGCGCAGCTTCGTATTGGATATTGTGGCGTGTACCATTTAAAAACTGTTATGCATTTGAACTTCAAATTTGCATATCATTATCGGCCATCACATGGTCCAACAGAATCAATGTAGCATTGGAGAAAAGTTACCAGATATAATCGGAGATAATTGAGAAAAACCGAAATTTTCATTATATTTATTTGGAATGAAAACGGTTGAATCACCAATCACTAATTTGATATAACTTTGAGAGGAAATATGCATATAGAAAACTGCAAATTTTCAAAGCTGTAGCTGTAGTACTTTTCATAATATTTAGAAAATAGTTTTTGGAATCTTAATATGCAGGATTTGCTAGCGGACACTTAATGAACTATTAACGTAATTGACATCGCGTATGTAACACGACACCAACTTAATTGTTGATGCACATCACAGGCGCCGTAAGTCGTGAAGACCTGTATATAACCCGTCACACCAAACTAAAGTATAGTGGGCTTCATATTTCGGCTGTACCAGTCCAGGCATCTCGTGTACGCAATTAAATTAATGTCGTGTTATATGACGGAAGTGATAGGGTAATAGCCGAATATAGTAATTGTGGAAAACTCAGCCTATCTTTGGACCGCTATAGCTTTCGAACCTTACTAGATATGAACCTCTAAGTTGTAGCATTTTATTCTCCAGTGCCAAATATTTTTGATTTGATTGGAATACCTTTTTTACCCCTCGGCCAAAATTTGGCCGAAGGGTATTGTCATGTACGTCTGTCCGTCCGTCCGTCACACCTTTCTCGTTACCAAGATATCTTCAGAACGACTTACGCTAGGCACACCAAACTTGCAGTGCAAATCCGTATGCGCGTGACGCAGAACGCTATTGAATCTGGACCTGATTGGTTGGAAACTTTGGCGGCCATCTTTAATTTATGCGAAACCATCACAGCTTTCTCGTTACCAAGATATCTTTAGAACGACTTACCCTAGGCACACCAAACTTGCACTGCACATCCATATGCTCATGACCCAGAACCGTATTGAATCTGGACCTGATTGGTTGGAAACTTTGGTGGCCATATTTAATTTATGCGAAATCATTAATCTTGTGTATCTTAGGTACCATTTCACTGTTCCGTGTGTGAACTTGGTATAGATCATCGATGCATCAAGAAACTTCAAAGGAATGACCAAACCAGTTTCCCTGATTCGGTGGAAACCTTGGCGGCCATCTTTAATTTATGCAAAATCTTTAATGATATATATCTTTGATACCATTCAAGTGTTCTATACGAAACTTGGTATACAGCATCGATGTATCAAGGGACCTGCAATGTATAACCACATCAGTTCCTCTGAGTGGCAGGAAGGATGGGCGGCCATCTTTAATTTATGCGAAATCATTAATGATCTCGATCTCTGATACCGTTCGAGTGCTCGAGGTAAAATTTGGCATATATCATCGATGCATCAATAGACTTACGATAAATGGCAGTTCTGGTGTTTCTGATTGGGTGGAAACCTTGGTGGCCATCTTTAATTTATGCAAAATCTTTGATGATGTATATCTTTGATACCATTTCAGTGTTCTATATGAAACTTGGTATACAGCATCCATGTATCAAGACACTTGCAATGAATAACCACATCAGTTTCTCTGAGTGGTGGGAAGGATGGGCGGCCATCTTTAATTTATGCGAAATCATTAATGATCTCTATCTCTGATAATTTTCAAATGCTCTGACAAAATTTGGTATACATCATCGATGCATCAACAGACTTATGTAATGAATACCGACTTCTCTGATTGGACATAAACCTTAGAGGCCATTTCTAATGGCAAATTTTTTCATAATCTCTATATTTGTCACTTGACTGCTTGGTGTTCCTGAAGTCTTGCTTCAAATTGAATACATTATGAATGGCTGGCGCCCAGAGCCGAGGGGTTTTCAGATGCGCAGCTTCGAATTAATGCACAGTGACACGTTCCTACGGATATCGGAGTGGTATGTATAGCTAACGTGATAACCTTGCGAGCTTGTGGTTTCGGATCCAACTTTAAGACTTTGATGTTCAGTATCTCAGTTATTATTCGTTTGAGCTCGTCAAATTTAGGAATGGGAAGACCGGGTCACTGTCCACAGTGTCTAGTATTCTGTGTTATTATATCCCAGTTTACTGAGATTGGGATATCACATGGACAAGTTAACAGACTGCCAGAAGAATGCATGGACCTCCGAATCCAATAGGTTTCTTTTTTGATGCACACTTGATCACATTTCACAGCCCTGAACTGTAGTTCATTCCACAGATATTAATATTTTACTATTTCCTGTTGTTCAGGCCTGGCCATTTTGACTTGCACGAAGACAAAACAATTTTCAAAGATATTTGGGCCACAGTGAGCTTGATCTTTTGATCGCCAAATAGATCTAATGTTTGTCCTTGCCCCATGTGCAAGGTACACAGAAAATTTGATACCAATCCGACAAGGCAAAAAATGATTTTTTCAGGAAACAATATCTATATTGAGAAATTCAGGAGACATAAGTAGTATTTTTACTCTACAAGAATATTACCCCAAAATGGCTTGATAGCTAACATGCATATTGTTCCATAATTAATTTAGAATAATTTTCGAAATGTTTTGGGACTGAAAATGTCCTTTGTTTTAAGAAAACTAATCTGTCCATGGGGTAAAAAAATTTATCTCAGAAATTTTAGTCTTGGTTCTTTTTCTTTTTTTATAAATAATATCTTACCGCATGGACAGAAAATTTCTGAGATAAATTTTCTTACCCCATGGACAGATTAGTTTCTTAAAACAAGAAAATGCCATTTATGTTCTAAAATATTTCATGGTAATCAGAAAGTGATTCTTCATGTAAAAATGGGATCAGCACAAGCACATTAGGAGTAATTTGTGTTGGGTATTAAAGAATATTTGTCCACTTCAGAAAATGGAAAAAAAATATATTTCTTTCTAGAAATGCAACAAAATTGTAGAATGAAGATCTAGTTAATAGATTTTTTTTTTTTTTTTTTTTTTTTGCTGTGAACCCGCCTATCATGCCTGTAGATAGAGCACAGACAATGTTGTAATAGCAGATGGCTGAATGTACGGACACAAAGCAATAGGTGTCCTCTTTGCCACGAGTCTGTGGTATGCATATCACAATCAACCTTGAACTGATGTAGCATAAACGAGTTTCGATTCCCCTGATTTGGGGTCATGGTGACCTCAACCTTTGACCTCAAAATGAGTAGGGTTCCTCTTTAATGTATGTTTTTCCAGAAGTTTGACCACCTTGACCTTAAAAAATAATGGGTATACCTTACTCCTAGGCAGGGCAAAGAGGCCAAAGTCTGGTCCCAATCCATAACCTGGAACTGCAGATACCGCATCGACAGCAGTTAACAGATGGATGGAGCCATCTTCTCTAGCCAAGTCGACTTGCATCACGTTGCTCTGTACATCGCTCTTGTAAAGTTGGAACTTGAATCCTCATTGATGAGTGGGATGCAGAGACGGCATACTGCATCCAATCAGAATGCGCGTTACGTAGCGGTTTCCCCAAGATGGCGACCCCCACTAAACGAGCTGTGTCGAATGTACGAGGAAATTCTGCCGAAAACAAAAACCAGGAGAAGCATTTTCACGGCCACTTTCGGTGTTTCTGATCAATTGTGAATCAGATTTTGGGACACGCAAGGTTGAACGATAACGAATCACCTTACATGTGTGGTCGACTTGAAATTGAAGGGGAACAACTCCTGGAGGCAAAACGTCGCTCATCATTAAAACTTCAACTAGGTGGCGCAGAGCAGTATTCCTCTGCCACCAGCCAAGAATGTCAAGGCAGCGTAGAGAGCTTTGCGATGTAGTTGACTTGTCTGGTGAAGATGGATGGAGCGGGTTTCAGCGCACTCCAGGACTTTAGTAAAAACAATTTTCAGGTTGGAAATCGTTTGAATGACCCATCGCTTTATTACCATTACTGTTAAAATCCACCAATATGGAACAGTGCTCCATCTGTACACATAATATAATGATAAGACTATGGTACCAGCATCATACCAGTAAATGAATGATCGGAATAACTGTTCCGACTTGTAATTCACAAGATTGAAATCAAAACAGTGTACCAAGGGACATCCTCACACATGTATCATTATTGATGATTGGTTCAGACCGGCTACACAAAGTTTCATTCAAACATGAGATTGTCAGTTTGCTCATTGACCGAGTGAATATGATTTAATGTCTCATTCAAAAATGTTTCTTGATCAATGAATCAACGTTGAAAAGATGACAGGCGACGGTGTCAACCTAATGTTGGTAACTTGCGAACAATAACATTTCTATGGGGTTTGTATATGAACTATGATGTCCTCTAATATTTAATTCAACAAGCAGAATGACAGTCATACGTCATTTGTGTGAAAACCTCATTTCAACATTGTTCCAACATGCATGTACCACCTGGGTATGGGCTAATAAAGTCACATGTTGACGGCATGAGCAATATCCAGGAGAGCATATCATCACTCCTCAAAATATCAGTCAGGCAGAAGCTTGGAAGTCCGGTTCATGTATGGTAACTACAATGTAACAGTAATGGTACCGCCTGAGCTCCGGTTCGTTCTCCTGGCCTTCCCCCTATCTCTTTAACCTGGCATGCCTGGGCGGGTTTTTTCAACTATTGATGACTGATGCAAATACGATATTGATGGAATTTCCGTACTATTCCAAGAAAGGACCAACAAGCTTATATTCATGATAATTTTGTTAACTTCAGGTCGAAAATATAGAAAATATTTCTTGGGTTAAAGAGATAGCGAAATGCCCCGATTACTGAACCAGAACTCCCGTGGTTAACCACATGTCAGTGTACCGCCTGCTGCTATAAAAATAATTTCAAGTACACAAAACATGTATGCATGAGCACATATCAGTAATACAATCTTCATATTGGTACTGCGAAAAAAACAGGTTGAAAAAAAAAATTGCTACAGCATATTCTCGTTTTTTATTAAAAACTTATTCAAAACATAGGTTTAACGACCAAGTTTCTCAGTTCCCGTTTTGACTGGAACATCTTTTCCACTTTGGTATACCAGCATAAGTATACACAGAACAGAACTATGTCAACAGTATCGGATTAATATACCTATAATGATATATTTCTTTCTTTATACAGCATACATGTAATAATAAGATAACCAACACAAGATGGAAACAATATCACAGATAAGCTTTAAAACAGAAATAGATGACCACGATATTCCACAATCAAGCGTTGTCCCTATGTACAGTTATTACTGGATTGTTTTTGATCATGATAAAACTAGGATTCCTCGGGCCATTCATAATAAATTCCATGTTTCCTGCTTGACTACCTACCCATATATTTTCAGTGTTAGAAAAAATATTGGGTGTGGCATAGATAAAAAAAAGGTCTGATATTGAAAAAAAAAAGATTAAAGAGAAAAATTAAAACCTTCCTGCACATATGGTGAGTCCTCCAAGAGGTCGGGGAAATAATGGTTCTCCAGTTTTGGATGTAAAAAAAAATTTAGTTTTTCTTTAATAACATTTAAAATATGGACAAATTTGCAGGGGTTTTTTTTGCAATGTTGCATAAACTCATAGTTGTATGTACTGGAAAGGCATTGTTGCCCATCTTCTTCAGTAAATTTTGAAAGCGGTTTATTTATTTTTCAAATTGCCCTTTTAACAGGTTCAAATGCCAAGACAAATCATGAAATTGGCAAAAATATGTTAACATATATAACTCCATATATACTTATGTGTCACTGACAAAACTGTATTTCTAAAGTTATTCAAGAAAATTACTTTCTCTGCCTCCAAAACTGGAGAACCCCATTTCCCTGACATGTCTGATAAATCAATCACCTTCTCCACCATAAAATCAGTTGGGCTGATCCAAGGGCGTATAACTATGGGGGGATTGTTGGGTGCGAATGGCCTCCTGACCCATCCGCTTTCAGCATCCAAGTGTATGCTACATGTATTTACCTATGTTGGAGATCACAGTAACAAATAAGCATAAGAAATGACCCACTCTCAAGAAATCTTGTGATGCCCATTTGATCAAACCTATTGGAACAGGAAGTGGCCCACAATCATTCGGGTACCGGTAATTCATTATTTCTTCTCTGCTGAAACTATTTTAGAGGGTGGTCAAATTTATTAGGATAGGTGATTGAATTTTGTCCACAAAAATGGGGGTGACGCAGAAATGCTCCTGACCAGAAGGGTACGTCTGACGAAATTTAAGATCTTTTGGGAACAAAATGAATATGGTCACTGAAATTTTAAAACAATAAAATTCATACACGAATGCACTAATGCACTAAATTTAACAGCAGGTACATGTAATGCAAGGTTGTGACCAGATCAATTTGCGTGGTGAGCAGGAACAATACTTGTAATGGCTGTAACATTAAAATATCATTGGGACTATTCACTCAGTCAATCGGCGAGATCCAGCATTTTGTAAATATCGTTAACATTGCCCGGAATTTTTGTGGGACTTGCTCTATCTTGACACATCACATGCATATTCAACAAGGAGTTTCCAGTTCCATTTCTCAATTTTGAGCCAACAGAATTAATATGTAACAAATAATTACGACTTTCCGATATCGGTCTCAGAACAAGTGCGCAGTTAGGTGTGACCCGCTCCAAGCCATGCCTGCAGATTTCTGGGTAGTCATTTTCATTTCTTCCTATCTTACAACATGTTTTTCATTCGGAACAGGAAGTGGCCCATCAATCATGTCGGGTACCGGTAATTCAGTATTTCTTCTCTGGGTACTGAAACTATTTTAGAGGGTGGTCAAATTTATTAGGATAGGTGATTGAATTTTGTCCACAAAAATGGGGGTGACGCAGAAATGCTCCTGACCAGAAGGGTACGTCTGACGAAATTTAAGATCTTTTGGGAACAAAATGAATATGGTCACTGAAATTTTAAAACAATAAAATTCATACACGAATGCACTAATGCACTAAATTTAACAGCAGGTACATGTAATGCAAGGTTGTGACCAGATCAATTTGCGTGGTGAGCAGGAACAATACTTGTAATGGCTGTAACATTAAAATATCATTGGGACTATTCACTCAGTCAATCGGCGAGATCCAGCATTTTGTAAATATCGTTAACATTGCCCGGAATTTTTGTGGGACTTGCTCTATCTTGACACATCACATGCATATTCAACAAGGAGTTTCCAGTTCCATTTCTCAATTTTGAGCCAACAGAATTAATATGTAACAAATAATTACGACTTTCCGATATCGGTCTCAGAACAAGTGCGCAGTTAGGTGTGACCCGCTCCAAGCCATGCCTGCAGATTTCTGGGTAGTCATTTTCATTTCTTCCTATCTTACAACATGTTTTTCATTCGTGATTTTACAGGTATAATTTAGGTAAATATGTATCACTTTACTATTTGAATAAAGGACTGTTGTCGCCCATTATGCCTAAGATAAAACACCCCTGCAATCATGTAGCCCTGTACCAAAACATCACAAACTAGAAATTATTAGCCTGAAAGTCATTATCAGCCTGAAAGTCGGTTTTTTTTCGTCCTGTATGGCAGGGAGGTTCGACATGGCAGAAGGGGAGAGAAACCTGTTTGAAAGGTTGGACCATTGTGCTTACAGGCCTGCAAGTGCCTCCTATATTTGCTATATTTTTTAGTCATTCCTATATTTTCCTATATTTTACTCAAAACCTCCTATATTTCCTATATTTCCTATATTTTGACTTTTTCTCATGAAAACATTCACTAATGCTCTGAAATGAGTCAAACTGGCATGAGGAAATAAGTTTCAGAAAAATTTATGAACAAATTTAAATCTCTATTTGTTGAACCAAGCAGCAGAATGTATATGCTCAATCACCACCACTACGACCGCATTCAGTGGAAATAATTTGATTAAACACCAGAAAACTACCAAGTTTGGAACATACAATGTAGTAGTAACCGGTCTTATGCTCCTTTATTACGTAAATTTTCCTATATTTTATTAAGAAAATTCCTATCTTTGGCAAATTTCCTCCTATATTTTCTCTATGAGCCACTTGCAGGGCCTGTGCTTATCCTAATGAATATTTTGGCAAAACTTTAAAGGTGAACTGTAAAGCTTCTATTTTTTTCTACAATGTTGCTTACACACATCGAGTGGTATGTGATATATACATGTAACTGTTGTTCGATTTTGGGGCGAATGTATTTTGCTAAATTATACTAATAACAATATTAAAGTTATTCTGTTATAAATTCATATTGAAAATGTACATCGCTTGTCTCTCTTTGCTTGTAGAATGTTATCACATTATATAGGTCTCCTTCACTCAAGTTTTAGTTAACTTATCATTTTACATGACATCTTGCCACGTCGGATGAATGAGTGAGGACCACTATAATGTCATTACATTCCAAAATGTTATAAGTTTTGACTTATCGTATATACTCCGTCTCGGAAGAAGAAAATATAAATCCACAGAACTAATATCACACATAAACAACTACAATGGCCTTGATTTCTGACATTTTAGCAGAACATCGGAAAGCTTTGCAGTTCACTTTTATCTAGAAAATATCTAGTTAGACATATTGCTCTATGTTGTAGAATAAATAGAAAAGAAAATCAACTACTGACAAATCCACAGGCGAAACCCAGAGTGGGACACCATTCTGCACACTATGTCTGAGACTAATATTGGAAAATCATTGCTGATAATTACAGCCAATCAGGTTATTAAGGCGCCGATACCATACCTCTGTACACAATTATGAACCACACACATCCCGTAAGAAAGTATGCCGCTATGAGATGATTATATAAACATACACATATACACATACATGGTAATTAACATATCATTGAAATTAGAAACAAATATTATTATGGTGTACAAATATATGGCGTCTTTATAAACATGATAAAAGAGGAAACTTTTCTAGTTCCACTAATTGACAATGTATCCTTAAACTCCTCTGTCATGAATTCTGCCAGTACTGAAACAAATGATAAGTTTTCAATAGAGAAGGCAAGTATCTCTGAACAAGGAATAATGATTCCAAAACCTTTTCTTCCTTATTCAGAGTTTCCAATCTAATTAAAATTATATCTGCTCCCCCATTTGGATATGTCAATTGGAGGATCTAACCGGCTTGCAGTAACACGAGTGTCAACCAATCTCGAGCGCTCTTCATAGTGCTTTGAAGGAAACATAATGGTAGGTGCTTTTTGGTTGGCTTAGCTGAATCACATGCCGTGCTGGCGGGGTATCTTCTGATGTTACCGCCTTCCCGCCAGGTTGGCACCATGATGAGGGGTAGAATTATGGACAGGTCCTTGGCGTAAACCTTGGGTTAAAGTGGAGAAGATGACCCTATCCCCCCTCAACGACTGCAAGTAAAGTGACTGTGATGTCATAAGACTATTAAATATTCATGACCTGGGCGCTCTGAACACCACATCCATAGAAATCCATAAGATCCTGTAAGTCTCACATCCTTCCAAACCGGAAGTAACACGGTGGATGAGACGCTGGAACGTGGCTGGAGAATTTTTCATTCCAAATGGCATAACTTTGTACTGCAACAGACCCTCCGAAGTGACGAATGCGGATATCTCCTTCGCACGATCTGTCAGTGGAACTTGCCAAAATCCTTTCAGAAGATCAAACTTTGACACGAATTTGGCACTTCCCACTCGCTTCTTACGGATGTGAGACTTACATAACGCTCATAGCGACATATACGATTGTAGAGCATCATAGGATATTAATTTATTAAGATTGCAGAGTTACTTGCCTTCTCTAAATATGAAAAGAATCGGTGAATCTATTGTGCCAAAGTATCAATCAGTGAATTGACTACATTTTTCTCACTTTCAAAGTACCGGTAGTCCACAAACACCTCGGTGATAATGGAAAGAGTTGATATATTTTTACCCTACTGCGGTAGCGTCTTTTTTATACCCAATGAGGAGTGCTCAATTTCCTCAGCTTACCAGTCATTTCATGCCTCTGTTATTCAACAGCTAGCAGTCTGGTGCTTGTCTCAATCGGAGGGCCAAATACCAGTACTGGCTGAAGCAGCAACAACAACAACATTTTCTCAGGCAGCAGATTTTGAGATTGAAAACTGAGACAGTACGAAGATTAGGATGGCTCCCATAAATAGTGATCCAATGACGATGCTCGTCCTACTACGCTTATTGTCCTCCGCCACAAAGTGGTGGGAGGACTTGGAAATGCTAGCCGTCCCTCCTTCCGTCCGTCCTTCCGTATTGGATTCCGTCCGTCCCACATCTTGTGAACACAATATCTCGAGAACAATTCGACCAATCGACTTCAAACTTTAGAATGTGCTTCACATCAGTTAGACGACCATTGGTATTGATTTTCACTGAGGTACATAATCCAAGATGGCTGCCATTGACCATATTGGATTCCATCCGTCCCACATCTTGTGAACGCGATATCTTGAGAACAATTCGACCAATCGACTTCAGACTTGAGAAGGTGCTTCGCATCAGTTAGACGGCCATTGGTATTGATTTTCACTGGGGTACGTAATCCAAGATGGCTGCCATTGACCACATTGGATTCCATCCGTCCCACATCTTGTGAACGCGATATCTCGAGAACAATTCGACCGATCGACTTCAAACTTGAGGTGCTTCACATCAGTTAGATGGCCATTGGTATTGATTTTCACTGAGGTACGTAATCCAAGATGGCTTCCATTGGCCATATTGGATTCTATCCGTCCCACATCTTGTGAACGCGATATCTTGAGAACAATTTGACCAATCAACTTCAAACTTGAGAAGGTGCTTCACATCAGCTAGACGGCCATTGGTATTGATTTTCACTGAGGTACGTAATCCAAGACGGCTGCCATTGACCATATTGGATTCCGTCCGTCCCGCATCTTGTGAACGCTGTATCGTGAGAACAATTCATCCGATTGACTCCAACTTGAGAAGGTGCTTCACAGTACGTAATCCAAGATGGCTGCCATTGACCATCTTGGATTCCGTCCATCCCGCATCTTGTGAACGCGGTATCGTGAGAACAATTCGTTCGATTAACTTCAAACTTGAAGGTGCTTCGCATCAGTTAGACGGCCATTGGTATTGATTTTTATTGAGGTAGTATGTAATCCAAGATGGCTGCCATTAACCATTTTGGATTCCGTCCTGCATGTTCTTGTGATCGCGGTATCTTGAGAACAATTCGTCCGATTGACTTCAAACTTGAGAAGGTGCTTCATATCAGTTGGACGGCCATTGGTATTGATTTTCATTGAGGTATTACGTAATCCAATATGGCTGCCATTGGCCATCCTGCATTTCACTCATCCATATTGTACCCATCTGTGTTGTGAACGCGATATCTTGAGATCTATTCCACCCATTGATGTATAAACCTCACCGTCCACAAATCCATATAGAACTACAGACTTACATTCCAGTGTTACACTACCCATTACTGCTTCCCAAACCTCAACTTATCCCAACAATTCAAGATAAACGTCTCTTTCCACATATACATATCCATTTTCCAAGTTATATTTAAAGGTCAACCCAAACGCTCTGAGGTCAAAAATATAAAAAAATAGTCCTTTCAATTCTGAAAATAATGATATTTTTTTCATAATTTTGTGCAGTCTGGTTGGCGAGATATTGCCTTTTGAAAGGTGAAAATCGCTCTCCTGTCAATTCCAGCTGTGACGTCACGGAGGAAAGCCGTCTTGTATTCTCTATGTTAAAGCCGTATACCACAGTCGTAAGTAGCTGCTGATTTCTGGAGATTTTCGGAGTATCGGGGCATGATTTGTTAAATATGCCACGACGTTGTGTAGTGGGAAGTTGCAGTTTTACTACAGATGACGGTGTTAGTATTCATTTGTGGCCTAAAGACGAGAAAATCGCTGCAAATTGGACGAAATTTGTACGCAACACGAGTGTGGAAAGAGGGCCCGAGCCAGTACTCGTATAATTTGCTCGGCACATTTTGACAGAAATTAGACATCATTCGAGGACATCTACAGCGTAGCAGTTGAATTCGGGTACAAACCAAAACTAAAGAGAGCAGCTATTCCAACTATCAAACCTAAGAACAATCAGAATGTGACGGCAAAGAAATCGGACAAGGAGAATCCATCACGGACATCGGCTGAACGAACCTAGCCTGCAAGCAAGGCCTCGGGCAGGGAGACGGCTGTACATGCCCTGCTCGCTCTCGCGTGGCATTTGTTGCTTGAGCACCTACAGGTTAGACTGGATGAGTCTCTATTTCATATTATTTAATAATAATAAAATGATCTTTCATAAATATATATACGTTTGATAAGTAAATAAATAAAAACACCAATTGGAGTGAATGGCTGTAGATACAGAAGTGATAATAATACTTTCATAATCCCTTGACATTTGAGATTGTGGGAATATCATTCGATTTCAATTTAATTGAGGTAATTTGTCGAAAATTGAGCAAATGTGAATGCCGATCCACTCACCACGGCTTACTTTTCCCCATGAATGTCCAAAGTTTTTTTATCAAACTATATAATTCTGAAATTGGTATTTCATGGGGATTATGGGAAAACAAACAAAATTCAAATCGGACGTATATCAGTAGAGTTATCAACAGTTTACTGTCCATACTGCCGAATCCCGGAGTTTATCCCTTCGAAAAGGCTGCCTCGGTCAGTAACAACAATAACAACACAGATGTGCTCGTTCTTTACATCACAGAATCGTTCTACATTCAATACAGTTTGAAATATATGGACATTTGGTCTTGTAGATGACGATAATAAGGTCAGAGTGGTTGTCACTGTCAGAATCGGAGCCGTACGGCTCAAATTGATAGGGCTGAATTCCGCCGTTGGTCTGCAAACAACTGTTAATTTGCCCGTCATCATCCTCCTCAATGTCTATTTCATCTTCTTGGCGAAAAATATTTCCATCTAAGCAGCTGATATCGCTCGAATCCACATCTGAACCGGAGCTCTGACTGCACTCGCTTTCCATGTTATCCGCTGTTTTTTCTCAGGCAACTTCCCTGCGTGACGTCATCAACCCAGCTGTGAAAGTGTGAAAAAGCCCACTTTGCTCCCATATTACGTGTGTTTCTGATCAGATTAGAATTTTTTCAATATTTTTTTCATACAAAGTGAAGTATGAACTATGATTTTTAAGGATTTTTAGACCAAAAAAAATTCTGTTTGGGTTGACCTTTAAGAAGATATTGGAAGGGTATATACTGTACGCTCTCAAACAGGCTACTTGGTGGAGGACCTGCTAGCAACTCAGCTTGTTTCATCGCCGTTAACTGTGACGGCTCCCTCAAATAGCATAATGCTACTCAATGATATGTGGCCCTACACTTTAAACATCCTGTTCAAAAAAGATGATCTCTCCTCCCGAGAGTATGAACAGTAAGATTCTCCGAATTCGGATGTTAACACCATATCGCTGTGATTTACTGAGAAATCTAAGAAAAACAGACTATGATTTTGCATAATGAGGCCATTGTCACTTGATTAGTTGTTTAATAGCATGACAGTCCTCATCTATATTTTTAGGGCAAATAATTAAAATAGATGATTTACATTTTTTTATGAATAAACTTGCTCATTTTCTTCATATTCATAAACAAATGATTTGCAATTTAATAATTAATAATAAATAATTATAGCATCCAGCATGTGTATTTAAAAAATCAAGGTCATGCTAAACAACCAATCAAGTGGCAATGGCCTGATGATGGTGTTATGGTAGAGGAGATGATGTTAGAGGTGTTCATAAAGTCCCCGAGTCTAGTAAACATACAAGGGTTGTTTGGGACTTTGATGCCGAGTTTGCTGTTCACTTTGCTAAGTATGTGGCCATGGTAGTTGCATTCAGAGAGCACCACAAAAAAGTCATAAATGTTGTTTGACAACAATTGATTTGTTATGTAAATTAATTTTAGTTTTAGATACGTTTCATTCTTAGATTTTTGATAGATCGGTAATGTTCTTTGGTAGAATTTGACATCAATTGTCACTTTATAGCCGAGATATTGCTGATCACGACATTAAATATAAATTCTCTCTCCCTCTCCCCCTCAGAATATTTTTGAAATTCAAGACATTCTATGTGAATAGGAGACTCGTGAGACAAAATATGACCTAATTCTGATCTGCGGGCATTCGGACAGGTGGGTGAGGCAGTGTCAATGCATGGAATCTGTATATGTAAAAATACCCTGCTAAGAAAATCTACATTGAGTATCTATAAAACAGATACTTCATGTTCAAACCAGGTTAACAATAGCAATGATCATGTTGGTTGAGACAATCTCATCCAATGTGGTTTAAAAACAGAGCTCAAAGTACAGGGACTCGCAGTGTCTTTCACAAATTACATAACCAAGCTTCCAAATTCATACTAAACTGCTTAAAATATGCATTTTGTATACCCTTTTTCAGTTTTTTCCCCACAATTTCTATACCTATGCATTATGATAGGCCTTTAAAAAAATGTTTTACCCTATCCCCTGTACACATGTTCAATTTATTACTTGGGGAAAATTGCATTTTCTGTCCCCCACCCCGCCACCTCCCGCCAACTGAGCATTGATAATTTACGGGTACCACCTCTTGATAAAACCCTTTTTTACAAAATTATCTTATACCTAAAATACATGACCACATATTATATCAAACAAACTCTATTCCTTCATATTTGTAATCTCCCACTTTCACCTCTGGGTATATAATCTCACCAGTGACTGTGAAGACGAGAACATATGTGGCCACAGCTCGACCATTGTCCTCTTCTGATTTCAAGGCTACTATTAATGTGTCCCCTGTTCCAGGAATGAATTTAAATGAAGAGAATCCATGGGTAGGGTTCATCTCCCCGACATGGCGTATTTCGATATTTTTAAACTCATAGTCACAGATTATCATCAGGTTTGTGCCACGCTTCTCGTCGGCTGCCTCGTCGTATTTTTCCGTGCTGGCTCTGCGCGGGAGAAAGAACCACCTCTGGTGAACATCGCTCCAAACTCCAGACTCGTGAATCAAGTAACCTGTGTGGGAAGAAAGAGAGATATTAATTGTATTCTGGTCACTATTATTTACAATCTGATTAAAACTCAGACTTAATAACCGCTCCTCTATTGGGGTAGATACTTCATGTAGGAGGCTATTGTCTGACTCTTTGTGTCGCTGAAAAGGCACAAGTCTAGACACATTGTTGTCCTCGGACTTGGCTATTGTACCCATTGTCTCGTAATTCTTACATGCATGGAGTATGAACCAACTATTAGACACGTCGCTAATTAAGATCTGGGACAGTCTGTATCTTAAATCTGTCGTGCATGTCAGACTGCAGGCGACCAATCACAGTCCATCTTCAGCGGGCGAATACGTGCCTATCCGATTATTTCTGTAGTGAATGAGGCGCAGAAAAATCCAACCCCGACGGCTGACAAAGTTCTTGCCCTGTATGAGCAATCACCGAATTTGCTCGGATAAGCACCAATTTGCCCATTGAAGATGGACTGCGATTGGTCGCCAGTCTGACATGCGTGACAGATTTAAGATACAGACTGTCCCAGATCTTAATTAGCGACATGTCCAACAGAGGAGCGGTTATTAAGTCCGAGTTTTAATCAGATTGGATTATTTATATATATATACGTCATGTACGTGGCATGTCCATCAGTCCTATTTCGTCTGACATTGAACAGATAATTGAATCACAGGAAGTGAAATTTCCAACCATAAAATCTGGGGTGATCAAATTGTTTGGAACAAGATGTTGACAAAATGGTCCAAAATCATGCAGACAACACATTATTTCTTTTGAATTTTGAATTGAATTGAATTTTGATTGAATTGAATTTTGCTCGAGGAAAATTGTATTGATTGAATTTTGTCCCCAAAATTGGAGGTGACTGAATTTTGAAGGGGATTGAATTATAAGAGAGATTACCATAGATAAGTAATGTACACAAAAGGGAGCTATCATTCTGTTTTAGAATCCAGTCAGAAACTGAAACTTGATTATCAACAGTTTTTACCCCTTGGCCAAAATTGACCTTGGGATATTGTTGTCAGCATGTATTTCTGTCTGTCCGTTCATCCAGCTCCATCAATTTTCATCAACAGCATATCTGAAGGATGACGGCCTACATCGAACTCCAGGGTCACCATGTCGAACATATCTCAAGAATGATAAGGCCTTGACTCACTGAACATGCAGCTGGTCATGGGCTACTCAGTACTGCCAAAATTGGCTTGGGGATATTGTCATGTATGTATGTATGTCCGTCCGTCAGTTTTCTGGTTACCACCACAACATGGCTCACAAATGGTCGCAGAACAGAAGCTTTTTGAAAATCAGTGAGACTACCGTCTGACCTATTTCTTTTTTTCTGGGTCACTAGGTCAAATTTGTCACCAATTGCTTGTTACCCTTATTTCTCAAGAATGATAAGGTCTAGGCGCACTGAACATATCTGATCATGGGCTACTGCTAGAATTGACTTTGGGATATGGTCATCATGTATGTTTGTCTGTTCACTCATTACAACAACATGATATCTCAAGACTGATTGTGCCTAGGAACCCCAAACTTGGCTCGCATATGCATGTGGTTGTGGTACAGAAGCCTATTGAAAACCATTACCCAAATTGCCACCAATTGCTTGTTCCATGAATAAGACCCTATTTAAATGCACCCAAGGCCGAGAGATTCTCAGTGCTTTGCACGGTTCATGATAAGAAATTGATCCACAAGTGATGTAGCTGCTTTGCTTCAATCTGAAAGTAGGTGTGAATATCAGACTTGCTCAAAATTAATCTTGTCTTTGACATTAACAAAGTCACTTCCCTTAACTTATCCATGACTGTCAGTCTTCTGTCTTATTATTCATTCAGCAGTCAATTATACAACATGTAGGATTTTCTTCACTCGTAAAAGTGCTATTTCACTAACGGTACAGTTAAAACTGCAATGAATTATCGCTATGAAGTCAAGCTAGCACATGGTGCAATGCTACGTCCCTTCTTTCTTGGAACCAGTACACTATTTGATGAAGGTTTTCTGTTTGCTGTATCTGTTGCAGTGGAAACTAGATACACAAATTATAACATTCGGAATATTTTGTAGACAAAAAGATCTACAGGCTTCCAAAATAACTCAAATGCTGCATAAATTTTCTCGACACACTTCTTTCACGATTTACGACGAGAATACTTCATTACACACACTGCATACATTGTAGCCACCGGCTTTACACAATCCATTCATAAATCCTATTTGGATCTGATTGGTCGTAACCTTGAAGGCATCGGTGACACAAAGTTTTACTCCAGTGAGACGATAAATATTTTTGAGCCAAACTGAGTATTTTCCGTCAATACAAAAAATAGATATTATAAACACAGTAAAGAAGCAATCAGAGATTGCTTAATTGTATGCCCTCCCCCCCCCCCTTCCGCTTTAGGCCGACACTGCCCCGTCATTGTTCTGTTCTGCATTGGTTGATATTGCACGGACAAGACCCCCAGAAGGACAAAGCACTTACCTTTGCACAACTACAAGGCACTGGCCTCATATCATGCAAATTTCATGCTTGTCCATACACTATGGACGGAGATCCAGCCTGGACAAATATATATATCCCATTCACTAAGGTTTGAAGAACAAAGGGCCATAACTTTTGAAAATATACACGAAACGCGGAGAAACTTCATGCTGCACAACTACAGGGCACTGGCCACATATCATGCAAATTTCATAATTGTCCATATAATATTAACCGAGATCCAGCCCGGACAAGTCCCAATTCACAAAGATTTCACGAACCAAGGGCCAGAACTCTTGAAAATATAAGCGAAATGCAGAGAAACTGTATGCTCCACAAGTATGGGACACTGACCACACATAATGCAAATTTCATACTTGCCCATACAATATTAACCGAAATCCAGCCCAGACAAGTCCCAATTCACAAAGATTTCAAGAACCAAGGGCCATAACTCTTGCAAATATACGCGAAACGCTGAGAAATTTCACAGTGCACAACTACAGGGCACTGACCACATATCATGCAAATTTCATAATTGTCCATACAATATTAACCAAAATCCAGCCCGGACAAGACCCAATTCACGGAGATTTCAGGAACCAAGTGCCATAACTCTTGAAAATATAACCGAAACTCGGGGAAAAACACTACGCTGCACAACTACGAGACACTGGTCACATTTCATGCAAGTTTCAATCCTGTCCATCATATATTAACCGAGATATTACGCGGACAAGAAATTCGGACGAACGGACAGACGGACAAAGCGATCGCTATATGCCCCCCCCCTCCTCTAGGTAGAGGGGGGCATAATAAAACTAAATAAATAATAAACAGAACATTACATGGATAAGCTTGAATATCACGAATATTTTTCTTGTGAAACTTGAAGAACTTACTTCAGGTCTCTCGAGTTATCCTTCCATCTTTCACTTGAAAAATATTTATGACATTCAAGCAGAACCATATAATATCCTCCATGTAATGAGGATTCGTCCAAATCCAAATTTGCTCTTATCTCTGTATCTATTAGTATTTGCACAGGTCTCCACTAGGCGCCACCAGAGAGAACAAAGAGGAGCCGAACCCGTGACTTCAGCTGTGGTTCATATAAATTCACTTTGCACCATC
The DNA here is from genome assembly GCA_036873755.1 of Hanleya hanleyi. Taxonomy (NCBI): domain Eukaryota; kingdom Metazoa; phylum Mollusca; class Polyplacophora; order Lepidopleurida; family Hanleyidae; genus Hanleya; species Hanleya hanleyi. The sequence continues at coordinate 40,344 of JAVTVY010020919.1, forward strand.
TATTAACCCTTGGAAGACAATATTTTGAACTGATGATACCTAGCATGTTTTCACATAATATTTACCAAATTATACATTATTCTAAGCATAATGACACTTTCTTTGAATAGTGGGAAAATATAGTACATATGTATAAAATTATACCAGCTATCACCAGTTCAAGATATCATCCTGGGTTAATAGATACGGTAAAGTGAATTGCGAACCACAGCTGAAATCACGGCACCTAGCAGAGAACTGTGCAAATACTTAAAGTGCAAATTTTGGATTAGGTTTGTACTTTGCAGGTACTAACCAGGATAACTCCTGCCGCTCTCCTTTCTCATAGCATTATAATTGTTTTGCCAGTTGATGTGCATCACATCACCGGCTGGTCCGATACTTTTCACCCACTGCGGGTTGTAATTCTCCACCACTCCCGTTAAAGATGTCCATTCCTTACCCAGTCCTCCAACGTACAGCCGCTTGTCCTTGACAGTAGCCCATTCACATTTGAAACCTTCAAAAAGGTGTGTTGAAACAGTAAACATCTGATTCATTTGTTAGTACGAGGGTTCAAAATAACTATCAATTTGCAGGACATGTCCAGCAAAAAATTGTCATGTTCTGTAGTTTTTCAGATAATTTACATACATAAGCATAAGCTTGGACTACGAGGGTGGGGCCTTGGGGGATGGGTGAACCATCTCCAGGGGTGATAACGGACTGCATGATTCTGCAAGTATATTACAGTGAAAGCTTTTAGAAGCTGCCCAGGGGTTGAGCAATGATTGGTTCAGGAGATTGGGTGGGATTCCCTGCGAGTTAGGAAGCACTCCTGAAGTAGCGGCTCCAGCCAATCTATTGTGTTAATAGCTTTCAGAATATATTGGGTAAAAAAATATGAAGGGCGAGGCTCTGGGCCTGAGAAGGCCTGAGTGGGGTTGAGAAGGCAATGTCTCAAGGGACATCACGCTTTATCATCCAGAACAGGCTTTAGCTAGAATTTGAAAACTCAATTCTATATATTCTTCAGCGCAAACAAATGTCATAGCTCATTTTGACCAAACAGGGCCAGCGTTCGGCAATATCCTGCTCCAGTGAGCCATTGACTGTTACTGAACATGGATTTAGATATACACAACAGATTGACAACTTTTGTTGTAAAAATCAAACCTCGTTTATTTGAAGTCTAATATTTCTGTTTGTGTCGCAAAATGTAGTTTGTTAACACATACTGTAATTTCAGAACTTTTTCGTTTGTGTATCAAAACAAATCAGCAAAAAACCTAATCAATGGCAAATCTGAGCGAGGAAGGCCAGCAAGTCCACATTCCCATATTTCCAGGTATTGTTAACGGCAGGTATTGTTAACGGAGTCTCACTCCTATCGCCACCAGTTATATTTTAGGAATTTAGGGAGTCTCATTTGGAAATGGCTAGCTACAAGCCTTATCTAAGATATATGCCGGCACTATCAGATCTTCAGGAATAAAACAGACCTTGACATTTGAAAAAAGCAGAAGAGAGGCAAATCACTCCCTTGAAGTCACCATGGGGAGTGACAAAAAGCGGCAAATAGCTCTCAGACTTACAGAGGGGAGTGATTTCTATTTTTAGCCCACCATCACCAGATGGTGGGCTGTTCAAACCGCTTTTTGTCCGTCGTCCGTAAACAATTTCTTGTTATCGCGATTTCTCAGGAACCGCTGCATGGATCTTTCTCAAATTTGGTACACAGGTTCCCCTTGGGGTCTAGTTGTGCAAGATACCTTTTCTGGTCCGATTCGAAAATCCAATATGGCCAAGCAGCCATCTTGGATTTCCCCATGAAACCGTGTTATCGCGATTTTTCAGGAACTGCTTCATGGATCTTTCTCAAATTTGGTACACAGGTTCACCTTGGGGTCTAGTTGTGCAAGAGACCTTTTCTGGTCTGATTCGAAAATCCAATATGGCCACCAGGCAGCCATCTTGGATTTCCCCATGAAACCTTGTTATCGCGATTTCTCAGGAACTACTGCATATGATCTTTCTCAAATTTGGTACACAGGTTCCCCTTTCAAATTCATTGCAAGATACCTTTTTCTGGTCCGATTCAAAATAGCCCTTAGGCAGCCTCTTGGGCCTCCCCATGAAACCTTGTTATGGCGATTTCTCAGGAAGTACTGCATCGATCTTTCTCAAATTTGGTACACAGGTTCCCCTTGGGGTCTAGTTGTGCAAGATACCTTTTCTGGTCCGATTCGAAAATCCAATATGGCCACCAGGCGGTCATCTTGGATTTCCCCATGAAACTTTATCGTCATTTCTCCAGAAGTACTGCGTGGATCTTTCTCAAATTTGGTACACAGGTTCCCCTTGGGAACTAGTTGTGCAAGATACCTTTTTCGGTCTGATTTGAAAAAGTAAAATGCCCACCCGGTGGCCATTTTGGATTTCTCCATGTAACATTGTTATCGTGGTTTCTCAGGAAGTACTGCATGGATGTTTCTCAAATTTGGTATACAGGTTCCCCATGTGGTCCAGTTGCGCAAGATACCTTTTTTGGTCCGATTCGAAAGTCCAATATGGCCACCAGGTGACCATCTTGAATTTCCCCTTGAAACATTGTTATCGTGAATTCTCAGGAAATACTTAATGGATTTTTTTCTGAAATTTGGTAGCCTAGTTGTGCAAGATACATTTTTTGATCCGATTCGAAAATCCAAGTTACGCGTCAAATTAAAACGGTATTCCCGAGTTGTGACGTTGCATCACAAGAGTAGGCGGATCAAACAATGGGGCATATTCTATATATTGACTATATAGAGAATATCCATACCTTCACCTTCTATATCAAGGAGTTCAAATGATTCCGAATTAAAATGTATTTCTTCAAATTTTAAATCAGTTTACTTTAGTCCATGCCATTGCAAGTGAATTGCCCCACCGGTTCGTCTGCCGACGGGTCGGCTACACGAAGGGACGTCACTCTTGTGACACAACCTCACATCTCGACAACTGTAGACTACTGCGTGTTTCGATCCAAGAGAGATAATCAGGATTCAGACACTAAAGTTTCAACATTACTGCACATTCCGGATCTCTTCAGAATTAAGTTTTGTACCATCTTACTATTTTCGAGCATGGTATCTTAAAAGAGATAACTCAAACTAGCCCAGTAAACATAACAGAAATAGCATTCGTTCCTCATTATAAAATCTTAAGTATGTTTCTTAGCTCATGCGAAAGTGTCAAAGAGATTTGTCTTCGCTTCCATTCAAAATTCTGCAAACAAAATTGCAAATCATTCGTTTGTTCTTAGTAACAATGGAGTCAGGACAAAAAGATCCTCTTGTCATTAGCTTACAATTATCGGATAATGGTGGGCGCCAAGATCCTTCAGGATCCCTCGTTAATAAATATTTGAATATCAACATGCCTCACTGTCAGCTATTTGTGAGAAAGTCGGATGAGATGGAGAAGGCAGTTCGATCATACCAGCAATAATGGCAATGGGGTTTAACAAGTTTTCAACATTAGGAAGCTATAAACTTGAAATGATTCGTTAAATAACCGATGTCATCAACGTTCCACGCGAAAAATGTTGACAGATTCACAGTTTCCTCTAGCTGCCATACTGGAACGTCGCAGTAACGTCGGATCTCGCGGGATTTCGACTTTCAGACTTCCGGTATTAATTCCATGATGCTGTTCTGCAAAACACACCCTGGTCAGATTCAAAATGGGAAGGATATCCTCCTTCTCAGTGTGCAATTCATAGATATTTGTTGCATTTTTCAATAGGAAAGGAAATTAAACGATTGGAATGAAGGCGCGCCATAAATCGCGCTCTGAGGATGCGTTTTAGGTGCACGATAGGGGGCGGGAGTGATCGTGCCCCTCAAATCGCAAGGTCTGAATAAAAACTTTTGATAGTGTAAAACAAGTTTCACCTTTACTTTCCTGTCCATTCCCATCTGGTAAAATGACCCATGGCACAACTCTCTTCCCATCAATTTGATAAATAATTCCAGTTCTGTCATCCACTGTATATAGTTTCCCATTGAAAACAACCAGTTCAGACAGTTCCATTCCTCGACCTCCTTGAGCTAATGAGGACGAAAGAGAAACACTGTCTTCCCAGTGAATTTGTACATTTGACAAATCAGACAACACAGTTAGATGCCCAACAGTCAAATAGCTAATCCAGGAATGTTTAGCTTTCTTGCTTTTGGAGTCTTTATCGAGATCAGCTACCATGGCAATTTTATATCTAATGCTGCCTTCTTCGAAAAGTTTTGGTTGTGTGATGGGATACGTGGTATTGTAAGAACCGGACGGTTCTCGAACGATACAGGCTGGTATTCTGATTGGTCTTGGCAGAATCACGAAACCAAACAATACCATCAGGGCGGTGGTAAAGAGGGCTGCGTATGCAACAAATCGTGGTTTCAATTGTATTTTTGCTGTTCCCACACGATACGGCGTTGGTGTGCGGATGGCCTTCATCCAATCGGTCGAATAACTGCTAGGTCTCATGTCTGCTGCTGAATGCAACAAAGGTGGTGATTGTTTTGGCATGCGTGGTGATGCATGCGTGGTGTTATTAAACTACAAGCAACAGAAATACAGAAAATACACCACGACGTGGCCCTCATTTCATCTGTTTGGACACCATCTTGGATTCTACTGACAGTTCAGAGGAAACGGTATATAACACAAATATATAAATGCAGTTGTAAATTATATTTGAGAAATTTTTATGACACTTTTTGGTCAAGAAAATAACATATTCTATTCTTTGAATTTTCACCACTCATTGCAGCTTATTGCTATTTTTTTCACCAGACGACTGATCAACTTCCGGTTTTCGACTTCCGGTGATATAAACACGTGGGTTGCATTCAAACTCGAGTCTTGGACGAAAATGGAAGAGTTAGACAAAAGTCAGGTAAATAATAAGTTGATAAAGGTAAAACACCAATAAATGAGGTGGGAGTTACCTGCCGTCACCATGTCCCACCGTTGGTTGTGCCTGAGACAATAGTACTGCTGTTGTTGTTGTTCTGGCCGTCCCTCCTCTCAGAGGTGTGCCGACTTTTTCCCAGTGGCCTTTTTCCCCAGTGCCATTTTCCCCATGGGCAATTGCCCCAGTGGCCCTTTTCCCACTAAGATTTTTGCAGAAAATAAGTCTGGAACTCTGTAGTAATAAAAGTGGACCTTTGATGGTATTTAGGGGTAGATAACTCTTGTTGGGCCATCACGTGACGGGAAGTGACTTTTGACCCTGCGCATGTGTACAGTACCGGACAGTGCTCGAAATGTCTATCTTTTGCCGGACATGTCCCACAGAAAACTGACTTGTCTGGCAATATTTTTTGGCACTCGGACAATTGTCCGACAGTTTCAGCATCAGGCAGAAATAAAGCGATTAGAAGAAAATAATTTTTAGTACCTTCCACGATGTTTCACTCCGATCGAAAATGGCTTTACGTTTTCCCGTTGCAAAAATCCACTGTCGTTGTTGTTTACGACTGGGCTTTCCCGGTGACCTATTTAGCGGGATAAGATTAAAATATTTTTCATTGGACTGCAGCGGGTCCCGTCATTCTGCAAGAAACCCTGTTTTGCACAGCTGTCAGGCTGTCTAAAGATGGCGGGTTTGTATAAATTTGGATTCACTTCTTCGGGGAAAAAAGGCTGCCAGAAGATGAAAATCAGAGCGAAACAGTTCCTCAGAAAGTATCAACAGATACTCCGTCTAAGTCAGCTGGTGTTACATGCAACTTAAAGCTGAATGGCGCGTTCATCGGTCCTGGTTAGAGTACAAGGAGGACCCGCGGACGATGTTTTGTACAACTATACAACTCTCTCTCTCAGATAATATATCCGAGACATCTCGTCTGATTTATCAAAATATAAAGATGGTTATAATCTGAAACTTAACTCGTGTGGTCAAACATGAATTGACCAATTTTTCTTCCAAGTATGGTCTCCTGACATCAGGAAGGTTGTTTTTTAACGTGTCAAATGCCTTGGTTGAAAACAGCGACTGAATCAAGTAGATTGGATGTTCCATACACGACTTTGTTAACTTACACCGGCATACGAGGTTGGATTTGTTTCCCCAATGATTATTATTGTGAGAATAATGTGGTAAACTTGGAATAAATGAAGTCAAAACAAACTCAGAATTATTTAATGGTTTAATTTTGAAATTTATTTACATAATATAATCTGAAATGACAATTGATCAAATGCCGATGAAAAAAAATGTCCTACAGAAAATCAGTATGTCCTGTAACTTTTTTGCCTAGCAGGACAAATGTCCTGTTGATGATTTTCAATATTTCAAGCCCTGCCGGATAAAATAGCAGAGTCAAACATCATTTACGGTCCCATGATCTGGGGTCACAATAGGGCATTAAGACCTTATGTTCGGCCATTTAGGCACTAAGATAAGATGTTAAGATAAGGCATTAGGGCGTTAATGTAAATCTCACCAGCGAAAATCAACCCATGGCCTCGAGACCCCTGCCATCGTACTCTACAGCGTGAGACAGAAAATATAAGGTATGTGCCACACTCCATACCGCAAATGTCCACGAGTCCTTTGACCCTGCATGAACACCATGTTTTATCGGTATTGTGTGCATGCACAGGGCCAAAGGTCCCTTCGGTCATGTGATGGCCCAGCAAGAGTTATCTGCCCTAAATATTTTCAAAGGTCCACTTTAATTACTACTGAGTTCCAGACTTATTTTCTAAAAAAATCTTAAGCATTTTCCTTCAATATTATAGGGTGAGGAAAAGGCCCAATGGAGGAAAAGGCCACTGGGGAAAAATGCTCATGGAGAAAATGCCCTGCATTCCCTTTCAGACTAGGAGCACCCTCTTACAGAGGTATTTAGAAGCTTGCAGTAATCCCGCCGCTGTTACCATGAGGGGAAGATTCATTTCCTCTACATGATGACTACATGGATAGTCCAGCTAACTGTCACTGTCACAGTAAATTTCCCATTAATTCGCTAACTGCTGATGAAACTCGCTGACCTTCAAAACTTGGCGTTGACTTCCAAATTATTCCTTATTTGAATTCTTGGAAAATGGTAGATTTCAAATTATTTCCATTTGCAATTCCGACTGGAAATGCAATACATTTATGGTGGACTGCTTTATTAGGCGTAACAAAAAAAATTGTCTGTTTCCGGGAACCCGACCGACCGTAAGAATGCCGAAATGGCAATGCTTTTTTTTTTTTTTTTTATAAATCTGCGGGAAGAGTTATTTCCCTTGGCCGAAATTCAAGAATAGTTATCTCCCTTATCGTCGCCATGCGGCATGGCCGCCCGCCAGAACAGCTCCGGTGTTGGTTTCCATCTATCCCATTGAGGAATACGGACAAAGGAATTATTGTCTGTTATTAGCGATGAGTTGTTTGTGAACTTATTCCATCGTTGTCAAATACAAGGCTGTAACTGCCGTTGTATAGAGTCGGAAGTACTGATTCAAGGAGCGCGAGTTTTTGATGGTGAACGAATGGAACTGTCAAATTTAGAAAACGAAAGCGTAAGACGCATTTCTGAGGAGTTTGGACTAAAACATGTTTTCTTCACCTGCTTGAACAATCACTGCGCAGAAAAATCTCAGAAACTGAGTGCTAAGAGGGAACGTTACCAGATCAACGTCAGGTATTTAACAAACAATAAAGACAAACTGTTCAACGATGTCATTCAACACCTGTCAACAGGTCCGGGAAAAGTGGCAAATGGGGTGATTCCGGCAAATTGGCCTGGTGGGTATATTATTCATAGTTGAAAGTGTTTACATATATATTTTTTTTTTTCAAGAATAAATAACTGGAGTTTTGAACTGAGCACTTTCGGCGCCAATTTACACGAATTTGTTCCACTGACAAAATTAAAAGTTACGCTTATGTATTTTGTAGGAAAATGAAATATGTTGTTGATCTGTCAAAAATTATAAATCTCCTGCATAGGCTATAACTTGCCTATTTTGTGCCTTCCTCGCCGAAATTCATATTCTACTCATCAACACATGTTCGTCCAAACAGAAGGGAGCCATCCACAAGCTTGGTATTTCATTATTTTTTTTATTTTTATTTTTTTAATCATATGACTGCATATCAGAGATATCCATGATGATTCCCCAGGCGGACTATAATCCTGTCTGGTGCCAGTCTGAGTGAGTTCCACTGATGGGTGATCAAAGTGAAAGCCAAGATATCCCTGATAATTCTGCCGAATACCCAGAATTCACTGTAGTGTAGATTGAAGATGGCTTTCTACTGTTTGGGTGAACATGTGTTGATAAGTAGAATATGAATTTCGGTGGGAAAGACACAAAACAGGTATTAAAGTTATATTATGCATGAGATTTATAATTTTTGACAGGTCAACAACTTATTTCACTTTCCTACACAATACATATGCGGAACTACAGTATTTTTTTTATTTTGTCAGTGGAACAAACTCCTGTAAATTGGCACCAAAAGTGCTCAGTTCATAACTCCAGTTATTTATTCTTGAAAAAAAAAATATATAAACACTTTCAACTATGAATAATATACCCTTGTTGTCAGACCAACACTTCTTAAATAACTGATTTTCTCGTGGAATGCAGACCTATCAATTTTAGAATCGTGCATTCATTTTGTCAAAAAGTGGCGAAAACTGGGTACCAGTTAATTCTAACCACAGAATTTTTTTTACATTTTTGACAAATCTCACATTGGCACTGATTGGAGCTTTCAAAACTTGAGAGCTTCGGTGTAGGATCTGCCTGTCCAGCTATATTTACTAGTAGTGATCAGTTTAACTTTGTGTGGTATTTTACTGTTTTATTTACTGTTTTCATATTAAAGATTTTCTTTCGTTTAATAAAATATGTAGTTGTTTCTTTATTTTCTGTTGAAAGAAACTCTGCTTCACAAACCGGTCCAGATTCTGTAAACCATTATGGGTACTTTCCTCACTGGAAGAGGTTCGAGAATTAAAAAAAAAAAAAAAAAAAAAAAAAAAAAACCGACCGACCGACCCTGGAAAATTTGAGCCCGTTACCGGAAACAAACAATTTTTTTTTTTTTGGCCTATGCATGTGGAGCAGAGGACTTAATATGATCAATTACTACATGTACATGACCTGGTTCTGACTGAAATTTATCTTGATGATGGTCATTAAGTCAATGACTACATCTAATTGACATGAGAAATGAGATCATTTATAATCCCATTTCTTTTTTTCTCACCTACCTCTCCATTCATGGCCAACGCACGACACAAAATGAACGATGGACATGTACAGGGCGTGCATCGATATAAGGAATATGTACATCTGAAAATAGAACCACACAAAAAAAAATGGATATTTTACTAGACAATTACCTATCATTATCTAATCAACAAAGAGTGTGCAGTTTGACTCTGTGGACACAGTAAATATCAGAACCGTAATGGTGTTGGAGTAGCAATGACACAAAATCTTTACTGTAATTTTGACTGATCGCTCCAAAATCACTCCCATTAAGGTCACCTCCATGCATCTTCATTAGGCTAGTTTAGACTATGGCATGACCATTGTATAATTGACCTGATGATACAACATCTAATGGTTTACTTCAAAGATGTTCCAATTTTGGGATTCAAACACATCATGATCTTGACGTTTCCAGTGACACCAAACTAAACAAGGAAATATCCTTCTAATGAAACTTTGCAATGGCATTCCAGATGAGGGGAAAAAACACATTTAAATGATCAAGTTGTCAATAAACAAATGTCACAATGGAATTAGGATTTGAAAGCATTGATAACAGTGAAAGGAAGTAAAGTGAAGGTGAAAGAAAAGAAAAAAAGCTTGCAATTAAAGTTTCCAGAACATGTACATTTCCTCAGAAGTTTAATACTGGTGTCACTGTCAGCTGGACTGAGTGTCCAACTTAAAATCATATCATATTCCAGATGTTTATGCTGATATTTCTGAGCCAATTTCTCAAACAATAGTGAAACTTTGCACAGTATCTATCCTTGAGTAATTTGATTTAAAATATCTCGAAACATTCTTCCAGTATAGTTCCCAGTAAAAATAAGAAAGACATAGGTGATTTGCTTTGTTATTATCATGATGGTGACAAGCCTGCATGTCATGATATTGTCACTGAATTGCAAAAATACATGTAGCATGAGATGTTTTGAATTTACATGTAAATGAATTATAATAAAGTTTGAGAATAATGATCCTTTTGAATAGAAGCTGTGCAAAATTTTGCTTTTTTATTCACTTTTGACAACATACTGAGATAACTGTCTGGAATATATATCCATGTAGCTGGGGAAGACAGTGGATCATACAAATCCAAGAATGTCAAGGGGACATACATGTAATTAGGCTAAATCAAAGTATGTAGGTTTTAATGTTAACCTATTAAAACATTGAAATAATGAAGATTTCAATAGTATTGTAATACATTCAATTTACATGTACTAGGGCCTGCAATGGTTCTATGGAAAACTAAGTTCTAAATTCTGTTATCCTTAAAGTATATAAATATTATGGGTAAAAAATACTTTGGAGTAATTTCTCACCAATCTTAAGCAATGATCAATAAAGTCAATGATCATAGAAGTCCATAAAATGTACATCTATAGTGATACATGTAATGTGAAAATGACAAAGTTTTTATAAGCCTTGGAAACGTGTCAAATGTTTGACTTTACTATACAAATGCATGAGAGATAAAACATTAATACTTGTGAAATCCAAGCATGCTGCTGGTGTATAACAAACTTTCTGTGTCCAACATGTGTCAAGATAATGTACATGTATGTGTCAATGGAATTGTTGATAGTTTATGCCTCAAGACACATGTATTCATACCAGCCCAAGCCAGGCTATTCCCATCATCAAAGTGCTTCATTTCCTTTGAAACAAATGTCAACAGTAAAAGTTCCTCCATCAAAATTATGAAATAATCCCTAAAAAGATAGCCCTGGTAGATTTATACCCTGCAGGCCCATCAACAGAGCCTGTTTTGCCAATTTGTACATGCTCTCCAACAAAAAAAATAAATTGAAAACTCGGTGCACTATCAAAAATTTGATTACAGTTACAATTTTTTCTCCTCCCTCATGCCACAATAAATTAGGCCCTTTAGAAATGATCAAATCAGAGAATTTTAGCTGTGGAGACTTAAGTGTTTACAGATTACATACATCACATATTTGCCCCCAAACATTCTACCCAAGATTCTTTTCTTCTGTATCAGTCTTCATGTTTCATTCATAAGTTGTAACTCTAATCCGACATTTGGGCTTCTCTTAAAAGCACTGAGCCGGTACCAGAAGCTATAATCAGACATGTATGTGAAGTACCTCGACATCCCTGAGGGGGTCACCACAAACAATCCCGAGAACACAGCCTGCTTAATACGTAATATGATTACAAGAGCAAAGAACTTACCGTAAAAAGAACAAAGTATTTTTGATTATTTTCTCCTATGCAGTTGTTTACCCATGGGCAGTGGTGATCCATTTTTCTTATACATCGTCTACAGACACTGAAAGAAGTAGGAAGAACTTACAAACAAATGTTATATGTAGTTGAATACATGTTTTTCATGGTGTTTACAAGGACTCCATCCAATCATTGTCTTATATTACAAAGATAAAGGCAGCATGCATGTACCATAACTTCTATAACTGGCTTTCAGTAGCTGTGAATATATATATATAAAGCGAATTTTACAAATTTTCTAATGGATTAAGTTTAAGTGTAATTGTTAGACCAATCATAACAATGATATAGGATCAACATCAAAACACAACCAGAAATAAATTTAAAACCCAAGAAGTTGTTATTCTGAAGAGCTTGGGGCTGGTTATTAATTATGATGTAATAATTAATATATATACACCCTCCCCCAACTTCAATACAATACTACAAGGACAATCATGAAACATGTGGCAGGATTTCTCTCCAAAATCCCCATCCAAAACTGTCATTCGTCGCTTCAATAAAAGATTTTTTGTTCTAATTTCCTAACTCTACACACTCCTTACACTTCAATTCAAATGTCTGAACATTTCTGCTTGTCTCTCTATCTCTTTTAATTACAGATATCCATTATTTATAAGACATCTCCATTTGTTTCAATGCTTTCCTCTATCTCTGTGAAAAACATTGAAACATGCCAGGGAGCTCAGTTTTAACAAAAATTGAGTTTGGAGTGAAAATCTGCCCTGTTACGAGAATCTAGTCGTACATATTTAGTGTAGGAGTTGGGGGAGGGTATATTTACATGTACATGCATTATCGTATCATAATTACAGGGATTCAAGTACAAAAAAAATTGACTAGGGACCTTCTAGTTATTTTTTGTGAAAAATAAATTGAAATAAATACTAGGCGCGGGGCCAAGGGACCCTAGCCACCAAATACCGTTAGATGTTCAGATATGCTATCAGAACCATTTCCCCAGCATCCGAGAGCCCAATTTGGCACCAAATCACCCGGAGATGAAACCCTAAATTACTATCTCACCAGCCCCATTCTGCTGTGCTAGATCATATCAGGACTAAATTCATGGTATATATATGCTCCTTTCATCATGTTCATCAGCTATGTCACTCAGTTGACAATTCTCATTAGAATATCCTAATTTTATTCCACTTTGATAGAGTGAATAGAACTTAACGTCATTTTCAACAATATTTCAGCTATATCGCGATGAACCAATTAAGCACCACCCATCCAAGTTGCATTCCTGCTACTTCAAAGAAGAAATCTTTGAAGCAGCATGGAACCAGACACCCTCCATCCATCCTATAAAACACGGAGGACAGCGCACAATACACAGACACGATGCTTATATGGTGCATAGAGACAAGTGATATTATGGTGCTCCCTCTTTCTTATAGTTATATCGGGAAACAAAGGAGAGGAATATATTTGCTGGATGCAACAATGAGTCTAGAGACATGAGGCTTTTCAGTATTACAAAAGCCCTCAAATGACCCTACATGAAAGACTGGCCGAAAATACTTAGGTATAATGATGATACTAGGTGAGTAACCTACACAAGCCAGGCATAATCTGAACTTGTCATAACATACATGTACATGTACAAATGACGAAATTTGAACAAGCTACTGGCTCGGCAGAGATGATTGCTCTCCCTCTCCGTAGCTTTCCTTAATCATTGCATTAATTTGAATTTAGAGAAGTGAAACTATAAATCCTATAATTAAAGCAATTCTATTGCAATAGTATAGGTCACCCTCCTCATCCCTGCAATCAGTCAGCAGCTATTAGAACTATCTCACTCGTTGAAGGATAAGGCCTGGGTGCCCAAAGTAACACAGGCCAATGCTTAGTATTCAAGTGAGATTACGCATCACTTGTTATGTCATTACAATGACGGAGACTGAAGGAAGTCAGTTTACCATGCTAGCATCTACATTGTTTTCATCTATGGACATTATTTACTGAAGCTTGGGAGATTTAAAAAAATAAGGTTATTGTACATTTGAAGTCGTAACCATGCCCAGTTTTGTCAAAAGAGGTTCTCTTAATTTAGATCTATCAGCCAGTTAAAAGATTTCTAAGTGGTGGGCCAAGTCCAAATAGGCTAATAAGAAGATTTGTAAAGGTACTTTGATCTGCCCTTCAGGCATGCCAGATGAACAATCATTGCAGACACAAGCTAGTGCCACTGCATAATTAATGCACTTTCTTCATTATCATCAAAAGTATTGGACGGACATTTGTCTGGAAACTCCCAAAGTGAAATCCTTTGGGAATCATGAAAACCAGAATTCATACATGTACATGTGTCTGCACTCTTAAGATCCCATTCAAAAGTGTCCGCTCAAATATTGCCAAATATTTACCCAGAGCTTTTTTATAATACCAGTGTGGAACTTCAGTCAACCAGAAGCTGGCATGCACCCGTGGTTTTATTCTTCTGGAGCTCGCTATTTGAAAATTCACAGCTTTAGGGAAATTGACAATTCAAATTGCTGCTTGAGAAATGAACATCTTAGAGCTCACTGAAGCAAATGCATCTTTGATCTTGGCATAGCATAGCTCTGTCAAAACAACTACAATATGTTAGGCTATCTAAACATCTAAATGCAAAACAACTCCGGAAAAAGAGTCAATTAAACTTGGCTTCAATACATGCTCCCACAACAAATAGAGTTTAGGCTACTTTTGAAGCATAACAATTAGCTTTCCCAAAATACAGCATTGCCTTGTTTGGGAACTCAGTGGCCTTGACCTTTTGACCTCAAAATCAAAAGGGTATTTCTTCCATCTTGATGTCAAGGTATATCCAAAGGGCACAATGCACAATTTAGAACTGGAGAGATCACATCTCAAAATGAGAATATATTTGACAGGACATTGTGGTAGGAGATGTGGTCACTTTTCACAGCCCAAAATTGAAATTATGATGTTCACAGAATCAAGTTTCTCAACATTTACTTTTCTGATCTTTGACCTCTACTTTGGTACTCAACACTTCGCAATTTTTGATTGTGTCATGACTTTGGGCTGGTGACCTTGACCTTTGACTGTGACCCTAATTTTGGTATGAACACATTGTCTCCCCCTGAACAAAATTGTGATTTTTATTGATTTCTTGATCTTGGGTTGATAGTCACTTTGACCTCAATTTCAGTATGCTACACATTATCTCCCACATTGTCTCCCCACTCACACAAAAACTACAACTGCCAATAGAAAACTGTCATAGGTATAGACCAGAGAGGGATGAACAGAAATCGGCATCCACATTTTGGCAGGCATATAAAAAGAAGGTTAGCACCAACTCAATGCATACACCTGTGCAAACAAGCCTAGATAAATTTCCATCAAGATTTTATTTGACTGGGCTCGAACGGATTTAAAATCTGAGCTCCCAGCTTTCGCAACTTTGCATCTCGTTTATGTAAATTTTGTACATTCTCAATTTCCATGATGTACTAGGAGTCAAGTTCTGTCAGGCCAAGTGTGCCATGAAATCACTTAGATTTCATTTGAGCCCCCCCCCCAATTAAACACACCAGTAGTCAACTGAAGGCATCCAATGACATTTTAGTCATATTACTTATTAGGGAAATTTCAGTGCTAAATAAAAGAGTCAACAATGTTGAAAGTTTATGTTGTCTTGTACATATAACCAACAATTTTAATGTCCACAGTGTCAGAAACTTAACAGTTATGATGAGTCTACAAGTAGCTTCTACTGAGTTTCTGGAAATGGTCATGAAAGATATACATGTATCAACCGAGCAAACCACACATATATTTTCAATTTAAATTATTCGATGGCTTGTGCCGGATAACGGTTGAATATGTTACAATGTGCCTGTACTCCTTTTTATTTCACTTCTTAATATTACATGCAGCCAAAATTGTTTGTGTTTTTGCTGTTCAATTTTCTCTGTCAACATTTACCTTGAAAAGAAACATAATAGCCTATTCTACTCAAGTGCTGCCCAGTATTATGGATTAGTGGTCAGAGAATACTTGAAGATTGGAATACTTGATTACCAGTGACCTCCCTGTCCCACACATGTATCCCACGAACGTCTTTGCCACTTTCACGCAATTTACGCGGATATCTGATCAACTTCACTGGTGATAATTTCCCACCCACGAGAAGAATTTGCTGTGAAAGCACAAATTGTACAGGAATACATAATGGATGCATATGATGGATTGAACTGCCACTGGCTAATTTGCAAGAGGATAAGAATTCTAAAGCTCCTATAACAGCAGATATTTCAAACAGGTCCTTGAGCAATAGGCTGAGTGTACTAGATTTACCACATTAAGAATTTAGAACTGTTGCTGGAAAATATTTAACAGCAGTGTTTAGGGATGTCATTAGAAAGCATTATGTGTCCCTTTTTTGGTGCCTTACTATGTCTTAGCTCAAAACCGCTGCCTAATTTTCATGCAATTTCTATTCTTGAAACACTGATTGTGGGCGACTACTTCCATGTCTTGCAGTTGCTACTTCGTAAGTTAGTGACATATACCCGAGTGTATGGTAGAGATTATGAGATGAAAGCGGACTGAGGTTAAGCAAGTAAAATTTACACTAATTCAATCACTTTCATTCCACTTAGAAGATAATTGAAACATGTTAAACCTCAAGAAGTACCCTTTCTACTTCAAAATCATGAAAATATGGATGCATGATCTTGCTATAACAATTTTTTCCCCCTGCTTGTGTTTCAGCACAACTTGTGAATTACAGGCCTTGCTTTGACGTTTTCATCGATTTATTTAGCAGGGTACATGTACTCCATAGACATCATGATCAGTGTTCTTATTACATTGTAGGTATTTCAGTAGCAGGTCAACTGAGAAGAGGGTCAATTCTAACCAATTTACCAATGAAGGCTCTGGCCCCGGGCCCCCTCAATATGAGAAGAGAGGGGCCAAGGACCACTTTGGCTCCCCCCCCCCCAATAATTGTAACTGACTTGCCTTGAAATGTGTCACATATGAGTAGAGAACCGCCTGAAATTCCAAAATTTTCCGGGGAAGTACCCCAGTCCCCCCGATCACATCTTCAGAAGCCCCAAGTATTGACCATGTTTACATTTGAAACACTGGAATATGCGTTCATGTCTCAACTTCTCCATGAAGTTCGTTCTGTCTAATCAACGAACAGCACAATGTTCATCAATAGTTTGTGTTTATAAAGCTCTCTGCCTATAAAACATGAGGCACCAGAGGTGCTACAACTCCCCAGCCCCTTAACAGTCTAGACCAAGATGTTTTTATGAGTGTAGAAGTTTGGATGAATAGCAGTGAGTTATGGCATGCAAAATGCAAATCCAAGCCACAACTGGGACAGATGTACGGATGGATAAACTGACACACGGACGGACAATCGGAATCCAGTATACCCCCAACTATGTACAGGGGGTATAAAACGTGAAAAGGTATCCACATATCTGCAGGGAAATCGACCATAGAGGTCCATGTCCTCCGCTAGCAGCACCAGTTATGGTGGATTACTGGCGCTGCTGCTTGATGATATCTCATATCATTGATGAAGAGTATGATTTGAAAATGGAGATATCGCTGATGAGCTTAACATAATCTAATATAGCGGATGTCACCCATATTTGATTACGCACATCCATAAAACATAATACCAACTGTCCTCTCATCAATGTCCATGCACTCTCCAAGTTTGAAGTAGATTGGTTGAATCGTTCTAGAGTTATTGTCCAGACAAGATATAAATGCTGAAAATCTAAGATGACTGATGGTGGCCATCTGGATTACACAGGTAACTGAAAAGCAATGCCAACTGTCCTCTCACCGAAGTCAAGCCAAACTGCAAGTTTGAAGTCGATCAGTTGAATTATTCTAGAGTTGTTGTCCAGACAAGAGTTCTGCTTAAAATGCAACATAATCCAATATCCCTGGTTGATGGCAGCCACATTGGATTATGCTCGTTCATGAAACACAATCCTAACCGGGATCTCACCAAGGTCAAGGGACTCCCCAAATTTTGAAGTAGATCAGTGGAAGCGTACTCCAGCTATTGTCCTGACAAGATCAAACTAAAATCCAATGAAATCCAGTATGTCTGATGGTGGCCATATTGGATTAAGCACGTCCTTGAAAAACAATCCTAATCCTCCTCTCAACAATGTCAAGGCACTCCCCACGTATGAACAGGGAGTAATCCAGAAATTATTTGGGGACGCCGGTGGGGGAGGGTCGTGGGAGGGAGTATCCCCCCCCCCCCCGTCGCAGAGCGAAAATAAAAATGGAATTTGACATGCATCTAATGAAATAAACAATTATGCTCCCTGGATCAGTGTAGAGTACTATATCGAGGATTCTTGAAAATCACATCAACAACAATAAAGCCGAATGATAAACTTCATGTATCAATACTGTTTTGTGTTCATTCTTTGTGGAAATTTCATTACCTATATGTCAATCCGTCTTTCTCTCATGTCCCTAAATTTGTCTATTAAGAAGTTCCATGCCTCCTCACTGAAAGTTTCCGATCCCACCAGGATGATTCTCATTAGTTTATCCAAACTGCTGGCACATTTTCGTCGCTGTGCTGTTGTTGTACATTGTTAGGCCTAGGTGTTTCAATTTCCTGAGAATGTTCTGATTGTTCCTGGTCAGAAGTGTCCCGTTCGCCAGTTTCATTTTCGTGTGTATCGTCCACCGAAGCACCAGTTTCCGTGTCTCCGCCACGTGCACGTTTTATAAATGCAAAAGAGTTCGCTGATCAGTAGGTTTATCGTCTACACATTTTCGTTTTGACCAGTAGGTAGCAGCCTTTTTATTATGGCTGAGACCAGACGTTCTTGGACGACCCATTTTATCAAATCGTGTAAACCGTGCTCTTTTAAATTATACAACGACGACAACTTTTGACGATCGGTAGGCGCGCGTATAATTGTCAGACTCGAAGCGGAACCGGACTGGAGTACACTACTCTCGTCAATAATAAAACAGTGAAAGTTGTTCACTATTTGAAGTATACTTCAACCTTGAGAATGTATTTAATATACAAAACTAAACTGTAGTCGATGAAAAATAAACGTTGTTTTCGTAAAAATCCGATGTGTCCTGTCCGTTTTTACTGTAAATTTCAAGTCGGAGTTTTTCCATGTTCTGCTGAATTGTAGTGGCGCGTAGGCTCTAACACAGTGCTATGATGTCTGATTTACCGCGAGGTTTAGTTTGGATTTTTATTTATTTTTATTTTTTTCGTTTTCATTTGGGCGCGAGAGTTTGGGCGCCCATACTGGTATACCGGTAGCAAAACCTTCCTGGATTACTCCCTGATGAAGTAGATCGGTTGAATCGTTCTAGAGTTATTGTCTGGACAAGATCCAACTGCTTATAATCCAATATGGCTGACAGCGGCCATACTAGATTACGCACATTGCTGAAAAACAATCCCAACAGTCCTCTCACCAATGTCAAGGCACACCCCAAGTTTGAAGTTGATCGGTTAAATCGCTCACGAGTTATTGTCCGGATAAGAAAATCTAAGATCCAAACTGCTTATAATCCAATATGGCTGACAGCGGCCATATTGGATTATGCACATCGCTGAAAAACAATCCGATCTGTCCTCTCATCGATGTCAAGGCACTCCCCAAGTTTGAAGTATATCAGTTGAATCGTACTCCAGTTATTGTCCGGACAAGATCGAACTGTTTGAAATCCAATGAAATCCAGTATGGCTGATGGTGACCATATTGGATTAAGTACGTCCTTGAAAAACAATCCTAATCCTCCTCTCAACAATGTCAAGGCACTCCCCACATATGAAGTAAATCGGTTGGATCGCTCTCGAATTATTGTCCGGAAAAGATCCAACTGCTTATAATCGAATATGGCTGACGGCGGCCATATTAGATTACGCACATTGCCGAAAAACAATCCCAATCGTCCTCTCTCACCAATGTCCAGGCACACCCCAAGTTTGAAGTTGATCGGTTAAATCGTTCAGAAGTTATTGTCTGGACAAGAAAATCTACGATCCAACTGCTTATAATCCAATATGACTGATGGCGGCCATATTAGATTACATGTACGCACATTGCTGAAAATAATCCCAACCGTCCTCTCACCAATGTCAAGGCACACCCCAAGTTTGAAGTTGATACTTGTGTGAAGATTACTTCCTTGTTGTGTGTATACCAGTAGTATGCCGGTGTGATGGATAAGAATGTCCTGGTGATGAGTGTCCCTTTCATATCCTTTTCTATTCCAACTATAGATGGACACATTTCTCCAATGTGGAAAAAAGTGTCCTACCTGGGTTAGAAGATAGGAGACGGACACTCTTAGCCACCAGACATTATTAGCCTCCACACCGGAACACTATACATGTACCCTTATTCGTTGAATATTCACACTGTAACTTTTCACTTGAGTGGGTGGGTATAGTTGACAAATATCATTGGCGAATTATTTTCGAAGGAACGTGGGGAAAATTTCAATGAAGAACGCCAATTGGATTTTTTTTTTTAGCTCTTATTAGTCGGTTTTATTGCGAGATATGCTATCCATTTCAAAGTTCTCAGAAGCGCCAAAGTGCGCTAAATCAAGTCTAAAATTCCAACATCCGAGGAAGAATCCATCCCTCCCTGTCCTTCCCCCCCAAACAATATTCTAGTCGCTCTGCAATGATAACTTATATTGCATTGATCAGTATAGGGGACGCAAAGTTGTGAGTATACAGACAATTTAGTCACTCTCCTGCCTGCTCTTTACTGAGAACCCTGAAGATCCATGTATCAGTCTCACCTGATGACAGATACTGCTGTAATTTAGCATCATCTATCACAGGTAATATTTTTGCATCTAACCCTTATATGAATCATCCCTTCCTAACATTCAGTAAACAATGTAAAATGTACATGGATATTGGTGTAGGGGACACAACTCTTACCAATACATACCCAATGCAAACATGCTACATATACATGTATATGCTATGTTTAGTGAAATTATCCTGAGAGAAATAAATTAATTTTCAATATAAAACAAACTTTCCCTCCAAGCATCTATAGATGTACATGTATTCACCTCATGAACATGCTGCTACAACAAACCTACACATTATAACAGCACGAGATATGCTAAAGAATAGATCTATAGAATTATATGTTCTCCAATGTCTGCATCGTTTCTCAAAACAAGATCAGATATAATATCTGAATCCAGCGCTATATGAATCCCATGCAAATTTGAAACTACATTTTTTAGCCAATCAGGTGGCTAGCTTGGCGAAACAATTTCAAAATGACGCCCACAGTAATTACGCATGGTAACACGTGGACTAACATGAGTAATATATAAACATTATCAGGGAAAAAGTATCCAAATAAGGTATCTGTCCAGACTGTGTGCATGGTAAATCCATCAATATCAAAGAGCTTACTCCTGCTGAAAAGTCTAGCTTTGTTAGAGGATGCATGTAGAAATTATCTCGAGATTGTGCCGTGCAAAGATGTTAATCTCCATGAGCTAAACATCAATCATTGTCAGACAGAAAAGGCAGAAATTGTTGTGATTGGATTATTGTGAACATTTCACACAACAGTTTCATAGCCTTACGTCCAGACGGTTATTCCCCTGATTTACCATCTTGGTTTACCTACATGTAGATTGGATCGGATGCTTGTATTCGGTTATCCTGGGCATTCCACAGGTTAGGATCAGCCATCACAGTTCGGCATATCAATATCTGATCGAATGCAATTTTAATGATAAAATGATAGTTGGAATACGACACTAAAAATCTATTTGCATCTCTGAAAAATGACAACTTTAAATTCAGGGTTTTGCATCTAGATTAATTCGTTTCATGAAAACCTCAAACGCGAAGGTTTTGCTACTTTCCCAGTGTATGTTCTTGAAAACTTGCTACCAATAATTGATCAGTAACACGAAAAAAATGTGTAAAATAATTTAACTTCATTTTGGGGTCATACTTTCAGAAATTTCATTAAAGGGGTAGTAGTGTCATTTAAAAAATATTAAGCAAATAACATATTTTGATAAAAGTTATTTAGTAGTTGAGATCAACTATGGTGAACATTTTTCTGTGACCTCATTTTTTAGTATCACGGGCATTGGAATCACACTTCTGACATTCTCTGAAAATCATGACAGCGCCTGCACTTGGCTGCAATGCCCGAGATGACGTCGCAAAATGCTCATCGGCATTCTGGGCGTGATGCTTCGCAACGTCATACACTATCTTAAAACTTTTATCACACTGTGACGGTTTCTACTGTGACGTCATGGATACCTGGTCACGTTAACCAACGTCAGATTCATTTCCCATTTTCATCTTATTCACTGGACTCAGTTGAAGAATCCAACAATATTGGTCTCTATTTAAAATGCAAGACTTCGCGACTTGAAAATATTTTGGCAAATGTTGCAGATGATCATGCTTTTCAGTTTACCCTAAGGCCATTGTCACTTGATTGGTTGTTTAGCATGACCAGCCCTTCTCTATATTTTGACAGCAAATAATTAAAATAGATGAGGGATTTGCATTTTCTTGAGTAAAACTTACTCATTTTCTTCATATTTATATACAATTGGTTTGCAATTTAATAATTAATAATAAATAATTATAGCATCTAGCATGTGTAAAAAATGAAGGTCATGCTAAAACAACCAATTAAGTGACAATGGCTTAACATTTAAAATCACGCTACTATCTCTTTAATTTAAAAATCTCACAGTTTGGCAGAAAACCCAATTTTGTAAATAACTTGTACAAAACAATTTTACTGCTGATGAAATTCTTAAACGCATAGTTGGTCAGTAGGTGCAAGCATTCCATGTGAGAAAATGAGATAAAAATACATGTAGAAGTTTTGCCAGAATTCACGCAGCCACTTTTCAGCTAAAAGCGAAATTTCAGGAAATGTTTTGCATATTATAGAATTCTAACTATCTCAGGATTTGAAGCGGCATTATACATGTTATACGGACATTATTTCCATCAAAAAGATTCAGTTCACTACAGTTCACTAATGAAATATTCATTAAAAAATGTTTGCATGGGAAAGTAGGGGTTAACCCAAACCTGTTCTACATACATTACAGCCCTTGCATATAGTCACCAAGTTGGATTCTTCAATGACTTTACAAAGAAAAGACCATCAATTTAAGTTTGGCCAGCCCCACACCCCGGGACCAGATGAAAACCCTCCCTGGCGCACCCTGATTGCGATTGTCGATTTCAAGTGATTCCATCCAGCGGTGTGTGAGTGCATAGAGAACAAATACACATGCTCAGGGGACGATGACATAGAAATACACGACTCCACGGTTCCGCGGCTGAGTGACCTACTTTCGAGTGGAACGTAAACGTAGACTGTAGTACTCTCTGTTAAATCAAGATATTAACAGACAGTGATAGTGTACTGTTCCAGCTGTCTTCCCTTCAATGATTGGTCATTCGACCCCGCCATTTTAAACGAAGACGAGCATTCTCATTTGATTACTATTTATAGAAGCCACCCCAATCTTCATACACAGCCACGTGACTGTCCCAGTTGACCGATGACATAGCGCTGCCTCGTTTTCAATTTCAAAATCTGGCGTCTAACTGGGAAAATGTTGTTGTTGCTGCATCACCCTATCATTGGCCCTTCGTAGAAGGGTCCAATACTATAGGCTATTAAAATGTAAACGAAGCCACGTGGCGCGCTACAGCATTGCTGAGGTGGGAGAATCAAGGTATTTTAAATAGCTGTTGTGTGCAAGATTGAAGACCTCTTGGACTCGTACATGCGACGTTTTCTTCTTTGATGTTACTAGAAGTAATCTGTTTGTCTAGAAATCATTACACTTAAGCTACTTAGAGTGAAAATAATACTATTTCATCAGTGTTTATCGTGGCGTTGTGGTTGTATACGCATATGTATATGATATAGTTCTAACCACAATAAACAATTGATACGACATTTAATCACCAGAATAAATATATATGGACAAACAAATGAGGTGGTTGCAGATGGTTGTTCCTGTCACCTCAACTTCAAATCAAATGTCACTCCCCTCTAATTTCCTCAAGAGGTAAATTTCTTTAATAAATCTAATTAAAAGTAAATCCTATCTGCTCCCCATTTGGATACTGTCGCTTGTAGGATCTAACAGGCTTGCAGTAACTCGCGTGTTAACCAATCCCGAGAACGCTTCATAGTGCTTTGGAGGGAACATTGATGACAAAGAATTTTGGTTGGCTCAGCCGAATTAGTCAGCTCGCTGATGTCTTTTCATGTTGCCGCGGTCCCGACATCGTGGTGCCATAATACGGGGTAAATATATGGACTGATCTTTGGTGTAAGCATTGGGGTAAATGGACACAGTAAACCTATCTCCCCTCCCCGACTGCAAATGGATGAGTCCAGATGCGACCATGATGTCATGAAGCTCAGAACACCAAATTCAATTGAAATACGTCAGATAGTGACATGTACGATTGGGGAGCATTGATAGGCTATTAATTTATTAAGATTGAATTTTTGAGTGCCAGCGGCAACCATAAAGTCAATTTTTCATGGGACATGTCATCCAGGTTATGACCGTCTTCGGGGTCCTCGAGAAGTTTGCGTTTATCCTTGCCTTTTCCTTTACTTGAGCTATTGTTTGATTAGCCTGGGCCACATGCTTTCTCGCCAGTGTTTACATTCTACTGACCCAGAGCCTCGCTCTGGATATGACCCAGTTTACCTAATATGGCGAGACTGTGGAGTCGTGTATTTTATTATGGTAAAGTAACTTACCTGCAATGATGTGCTCTTTCTGGTTTGATACTAACACACTTTGGACATTTAAAAACTACCTGGCCCTCTTTCAAACCAAGTCTCATTATATTCTCTTTTGTGGCATTCCCTCTCGGAATGGCTCCCTGGTGAAGAAAGTACAGATTTGATCATGTTTGTACTGTTGTTCACAAGTGACATGTATGTATAATGATTAAGACGATCCCATATCTTGATCATGGGATGGAAATTTTCACTTAAAGGTGAAATGCAAAGGTTTTTAGTTCTCCTCTTTACATTTTATATAGGTTGAATAATGATAGAAATACCAGTCTATCTAATTCACTTAGTTAAATTTGAATCATTTTGTCTGCTAGAATCTTTTTTAAAGTTGGTACTCCAAGCACAGCTGAATTCAGATTTGCAAAACGTCATCGCTTATCTTTCCTTGATCGTGACGTCACGTCAGACCAGCCGCCCGGAGACTGAACGTTACAAGTATTGACGCTCGGCCAGGTGGTCTGATGTGACGTCACAAAACAGCGCCAAACAAGAGCAGATAAGCGACGCAGATTTCATTTCTAAAATTGACCGGGCTTGAGATGCCAACTTTGAAGCACTTTTCAAAAGCTACCAGGAGACAAAATACTTCAAATGAAACCAAACGAAATACATAGGCTGATATTTCCATCATTAACTAGCCCACGAAGAATATATAAATGAAAATTAGAAAACCTTTGCATTTCACCTTTAAGAGAAGGGAAATATATCTCAACCAAGCCAGGCGAGGTTGAGATTTATTTTTCTACACACAAGTGGGAATACTCATCCCTCGATCAAGTTAATATGGCATTCATATTCCCATATGATTTAAATCATTACGGTACTCAATATGTTACACGTTTTAGTGAGAATATCAACAACACTATGACAGAAACATTGCTGAAGTGCATCATGCCTACATGATGTACAACATGTTGGGGATAGGCCCGGTAAAATTATGTTACAAGCTCGTTAGCGAAGGTGAGAGAAATGCTTGAGTTGTCTTCAACCAGAGTTAATCCGCTTACGTGGCACCCTGGTGAGCTACAGATTAGTCTCTCCTTAGCCTCTCTCAATAGCTTAGCCGCTCTCAATAGCTGAATGCCCGTCCAATACACACATGTGGCTGCAGGCTATTTAGTTTGATTTCTCACTGCAGGGAAATTAATATGAGTTTAAATTGCCTCATGTTAGATTTGTTTTTAGCTTGAAAATAAAGTTTTGTACCTTTGGACATGTTGGAAGCATAGTACCAGCGCTGTATCGGCACCGCATGCATAGCTTGCCAATACTTACAATCGGGCTGAAGGGTGACAATTCGATTAACATGCAAATTAATAGGCAATGGCCTAATTGTATGACTATCCGTCCATCGTTTGCTGTTGAGACGTTTTAAACAATGGCAAAAAAACGTTCAGCAACTACACCCATCGTTTGCACCATCGTTTTTTGTGTAGCGAACGATCAAAAAAACCATCACCGAAGATTACCGAAAGTGCCGCTGTCGTTCGGAAGAAAACGTTGTCGTTTGAAAGAAAATGATTGTCGGCTGACAAAGACGATCGCACGTGTTCAGCTGCGCATAAATACACACTGGGTGAACAGGCCATGCCTCCGCTCTCAACTGCGGACGTGTGGAACAAAATATAGCTCTCTCAAGGAATGTGAAAATAGGTTTATTACAGGGGAAATAAGTTACACTTTAACTGCCTTCCGCGTTTGTTCTAAAGGTTGTGATTACGGGAAGTCGCTTTCTGTGGGTAAATTGATCTATAAGGGTTATGTGTAACCCGGCAGCTCGCCTTTTGGGTATTCAATAACATGCAGCTTCACATAAAGATCGAGCCCTTCAGGTTGCACATCACTGGCAATGACAAAACATATTGCAATAAAAATTGGACTTCTTTATCAGTGATGCTGAAGTTGGATTGAAACATGAACTATATTATAAAACTTGAAATAAAGATGTCATTATGAATACATGTACAATTGAAATTTGGTCTGAGATGTGGGTGTGAAATGCCTGGACAAATATGGTTCGTGCAAAAGCTTGAGGTTAAATCATGATGAGGAATGGGATTCGATACCAAAATTGAAGGAAATGGTGTTCTTCATTAAAGGCGACACAAAATTCCAAACCACCACGGGTTAATATTTAATACTGTACTTCTGAAATGAAATAATGTCATCAAACTATTAGTAATTACTATAAAGGAATATATTGTAGTTGATTTGACGTGTTTGTGTATATGTAACAGGTCGATACTTGGTGTAAGAACGTATTGTTGAGACTTTTGTTGAGGCTTTTGTGCAGCTGAAAAGGGTCACGTCTAGACGCATTGTTGAGCTCAGACAGGCTATTGTAGGCTCTGTCTTGTGCGTTCTTACACCAAGTATAAACCTACAATGTACACTGCATCTCCTATCTAATAGGTTAGTATCACATATAAGAGATATATGCAGCTTCGCAAAAAGAGCGAGAGGTTGCACATCATTGGCAATGCACATCATTTAAAATAATAAATTTATTAAGAAATATGATTTCTATATTTAGTGATATTGAGGTTGCATTGAAGGAGGAACTATATTATGTAACTACCAATAAAGATTGTCATTTTTTCCAAAAGTAAGCCTACACATCCCATTGCATAGATCTGATGAATACATGTTCATGTATAGTTAGGAACAATAGGTGTACAATTTTGAGCACGTTCTTGGTGTAACTTTGTGTGATGATATGTGAACAAACAAAGCTAATAACAGTGCAATAGTAGGACTAAATCTATCATTTCCAGCATGCAATGGGACATTTGCACTGTGGTAAACCTTCACATTTGTATGCAAATAAAAGAATGCAATGACAACTGTGTCCAATCATACTGTAATGCTCCATAATAATGTGCACGGGTAAAGACTGAGCTCACAAACTGATTCAAACTCACTTTTAATTAATATAGTAAGTTAAATGTGTGGACACAGATATGGTTGTACAAAAGCTTCAGGGTCAACGAGAATTTGATAACATTTTAGGAAATGGCGTCCTTCATTTAAGGCGACACGAAATTAAAAACTAACAGGGGTTCGGTACTGCGGGATTCCCCCGCCAGTTATTTTGATATTGTACTTCTGAAATAAAATAATGTCAAAAACTACTATTAGTAAATACTGTAAAGGAATATACTGTATGTGATTTGGTATGTATGACTGTATATACAATGTACACTGCATCTCCTGCCTAATAAGAAGTCAAAATTATTCTAAGTCCAGCCCAAACAACAAAGATCAACCCAGAAAACTTTCTAAGTCCAGCCTAAACATAAAAGTCTAACCGGACACCAACACCAACACCGACACCAACACCGACCCCGCCACTTTCCCCCTCTCTCTCCCAATACCTCGCCTACTTCGTATACGGCGAGCTAAAAATGACAATCATCTGGCTATGATAATGGAAGTATTACATACGTAACTAAAACTGAATGTTTTAAGACTCTCTCCATGTATGCACGGTGTGAGAATTTTCTTTGAATAGGCCGGAAAAGGTAATCAACAGATAACTCGACCGATATCTTACTGATCTGAATTCTGTTCAGTTACTATTAAACTTGAAGAGATACCCGTTTCAGAAATATTTAGGTTGATAAATATTTCCTTGTTATTCAGGGCGATACGGAAATGTTTACCAGGAAAAGATGGTGTCGATTCGCCCGGAAATTTTCGCGATATGCCGACACTAGGTTTTGATCAGTTTCCTTGAAAACGCACGGATACAATAGAAATAAATATTTTTCATTGCGAGTATTAATTTATAGCACCATGAAAATATATCATTTTTGTATCTTCAGCCGTTTTCTTATAATGTTTACAGGAAAGCCTGGAACAGAATTTTCCTGATATGTTACAAATTTTTGGTGACAGTGTTGGCTGTTTTGTCACAATCATCTATCGATCGCGCCATGAGTTTTCCATCAAAAGCGAACGGCAAATGTTCTGCAAATAGGACAAGATGTAAACAAAATAGCCACTTTCATACGTGAACAAGGCTCGAAATTAGCAATGCACACATGCATAAATGCATGTATTTTTTCCATGGTGCACGTACATTTTGAACGGCAGGTGCACAGCGCGCATGTAGCTGCATTTGCAAACAAAGTGTTGAAAAATGGACCATCGATCACGACGACTATAGGTTATGGCAGACTGTCAATTGTCTTGAAAAATTTGTTAGAAAATGTCCAAGCTGTGCGCTGAATTACCCCCGTGGGTATTTTTATCTCGGGCATCTCCGCATCAGACACTCCACACTATTTCTTAGTCCGCTTCATCTCGTGTGTGACATTTCCAAACTTCAAAACAATGTGAACACAGCAACATTCAAGCTTTTTTCTGCAGCCTGTTGTCAAATAAACACTCTGCTGAAAAAGTGGGAAGTGAGAGTCAGGCTGCAATTGAATCTGTAGAGCAGTCCCGACTATGTTGCAGAAACACACGCGAATCCCGCAACAACAACAACAACAACAACAACAGAGAAATTTGTTGAGGCCAATATAATTTGATTTTCTGTAAATTTGTCGATTTGAAAAATTAACAAAAAAATAGTAAGAAATGGTTATGGTGTTTAGATGGTGTTTAATAGTGAGCGCAGTGAACGGCCGGCGAAGCCGGCCGTTCGCGTAGCGAACTCTATACACAACATGCATACGTACGTAAGAAATAACACATACCATACCAATGAGTTCAGTAAGCCGGTCAACTCAGTTTTCGCCGACTTCCGTTAGCGGACTTCCGCCAAAAGTGGCAGTCATTTTGTTTTGTATGTCTTATGGGAAATGTTGGGATTTGTGTTCAGCAATAATTTGTTAAATCCACTTCTGGATTATAGTGCATGCAAAAATAAAAATCCACGCTGAAATAAATAATCCCGCTAGAACATCAAAAGAATGACAAGGAGAAATAAAGAAAAGTCCGGAGCGGAAATCGACGAGAAATCGGCGTTCCCAACTTGAATTGAATTGAATTGAATTGAAGTTTATTCTCAGAACCAAGCATATAATGGTATGAGAA
Organism: Hanleya hanleyi; assembly: GCA_036873755.1. Taxonomy (NCBI): domain Eukaryota; kingdom Metazoa; phylum Mollusca; class Polyplacophora; order Lepidopleurida; family Hanleyidae; genus Hanleya; species Hanleya hanleyi. The sequence goes on from JAVTVY010020919.1 coordinate 69,734, forward strand.
TCTAATACAATACAATCATAATCAAATGGCGACTTTCTCAGAATCAAAACATGTTGGAGAAAACAGCAGATAAGAGTACAACAGATCAGATTATAATGATATGCAATACAGTAAAATGGAACTATAATAATATAGTAATCAATATGGGAGGGATTTCTACTAAACAATACGTTTGATCCCTCTTTGTACAAATGTAGCTATTTTATTCTGTACACTGGCAGTTCGGTTAGCCATCATGGAAATAAACTTGTTTACTGATGGTCTGGTCCAAAATTTAGCAGGAATAAAATCTTTTCTTAAATCTTGGAAGAAAGGACACACAAGTAAAAAGTGGTACTCATCACCAATGGATGTTAAATCACAATATGTACAAATACGTTCCTCTCTCGGGACATCTGTATACCTGCCTCTTACAACCGGCAGTTTGTGATTATTACATCTGAACTTACACAATGACAACGCTTTGTTGGTCGACAAACACACAAGATATTTTTCTAGATCAATTGACTGCTTGAATTCTTTGTAAAAAATGAATTGACTACCATCTTCCATAGCTGCACGCCAATTCTGTAAATACTGGTCTTCTAATTTCAACCTGACAACAGTGTTCAACCAATCAATACTTAAAAACGTTTGATTATCCCATATATAATTTAAACCACATGCAGTAAATATATTTTCGACATGGGAAATCCATTTTGAAGCAAAACTCCCTGATCTATGAAGACGAAAAAGAAATTTATACACAAGGCTCGAGTATTTGTCAGAGGAACACATTAATAACTTTCCCCAAAATTTAACCATACGCAGTTTTATTTTGATAGATAAAGGGTAACGACCAGTTTCACCATAGACTAATGCACTAGCTGTACTTTTGTTAAGTCTTAAGATGAATTTACAATACTGAAGTTGGAGTCTTTCTACTATATCTAGATTTTCAAATCCCCATACCTCGCATCCAAATAATAACACTGGAATAACCATTTTGTCGAACAAATCTAACTGCACATCAAATGGGAGATATAAGAGTCTACTTTTTTTAATAACACCAAACATGGCTTTTCTAGCTTGATCATATAAATAGCGCCTACACCGAAAAAAAATTTCCATTGTAGAAGAACAGCACCCCAAGGTATTTGTAGTTGTCGACCATTTCAAGAACAACACCATTTATCCGGAACTGAAATTTTGTTGGGTCAACTCGTCTTTTACTAAATATAAGTATTTTCGACTTGCTACAGTTGACATTCAGCTTCCATACTAAGCAATACTCTGTGAAGCCATCCAAAGCCTTTTGCAGATCTTCAGCTGAACTTCCATCAGCGGGAGATTCAACATGGCGGCTGCCCAGGTTATAGGCATAGAACGATGGCAACTTCGCCGTTTTTCTGGTAAGTGTATGACTGCCAATTTATGCCGTCGAGATACGACGATTTCTTGTACACCACTCGTCATTTCAGTATATCGCAAAGCATTTGGCAGCTATTGATTTATGTCGCAGCAGTCAAAATAGCCCATGTTGTTGTTGTTGTATGCAATAACATGTGCGAGGTAAATGCAGGAGTCAAGTGACTCCAACCTCGGGGTTTAGTGGGGACTTAGCAAATGAGAGTTGTTAAAATGCTTCAATGCCCTACCCCCTGGGGCTAAACATTGAACTGAATCCCCACCTAAACCAAATACAATTTATGTCCCATCCCTAGGTAGAAGAAGTCTTAACTGAATCCCAAGATAAACAGGACTGAAAATGTGTGAAAACCCCACTCCCTGGGGCGTAAACATGTTGTGAATCCCCAGGTAATCCACCACTAAACCGGACCCTTGCCCGAGGTTGGGGGTGGGGGGGTGGGGATTTCGTTTGACTCCAGCATAAATACACGCATTGGAGAAGAAAACGATCTCAAAATTCGCCCAAATAATTACCAACACAATGGACGAGGTCATATTTTTGTCGATACTACTTTCAAGCATTTGACACTGACACTATCCAACTGCCTGGTTCTTTAGGAAAAAATATAAAATGAGGGCCTATGCAGATTTGGGGGGGGGGGGCAGTTGCCACACTCAAGAATATTTTGCTCATAAGGTGACAGACAATTTGACTGGTGGAGGAAGCCGGAGTACCCAGAGAGAACGATGGGGGAGGGGGAAGATGACGGAGGGTGTCACATCTCTGTGTGTAGAGGGGGGTGTATGATTTTAATTTGGGATGCATTTCTTGGGATGCATTTGATTTTTATATTTATTGTTCCTCAAACCTCATGTATCTCTTTGCCAATTTCCAGAAGGTTTCCAATCCTCCGGTTTTTGTCAAAATATATCCAATTACCTGAAATTTTTAATAATAAATTCTATCTTAATCATTATGCACAGTGACTGGTATCACTGTTCCTAGTATCTATAATATTTTCAAATCATATGAATTCCCACTTCAATTTTCATATCTGTACCATACTAAAGTTTCTGATTCTACAGTAGCTGTGCCTTTTTCAGCAGAGTGAATTAAAATTAATTATTGAATATACCCAATGAATTACCAGACTCAAGTCTTAAGTTTAATCTTCCACCAAACTGACTGTCCCCATATGAGTGAAACAAACCTCATACAAGTAGACAATGTTATGTTTCCCATTACTTATATCAGGAATGAACTTAGTTTTACTTATATATGACTAGAATATAGAAAACTAACATGACTGATGACTAGGAACTGTTACTGTTACCAATTTTCGTTTTTCGAAACAGTTGTAAATATACTTCGCAATTAAATTTGAAGTTTCTACTACCGGGTTGAGAAACATTTTCAAGTGATCTGACCTAGTTTTTGGCCACACTGGCAGAAGTTTCTTCAGGTTTGAATATAAAGATTGTCGATAAATAAACAAATTGCTTATGGATAACAACTTCTAGTTTATTCAGGACGACGTTTCGATACAGTTACTAGTATCGTTCTCAAGTCAATGACATCAATAAGTAAATAATCAGTATATATACAGTTCCTTGAGTAAATGTCAATAGGATGATAACAATAGTATTATACTAGGTGAGAAATTTATAATAGGACAGGATTAGACTGTGGAGATGGCTGGATTAATTAATAAGGTGGATTAATTAACAAGGTGGGCTTCTAGGCACGGTGGGGTTCCTGGAAGTTGAAGAACTAGAAGTTGTTATCCATAAGCAATTTGTTTATTTATCTACTTCCCAACTTCTAAATGCCACTTAAAGAAACCATAAAGATTGTCTTTCAACAGAATATAACGAACATTGTATTAGAAAATGCCATTCATCTTCTACCTGTCCAGGACATTCACTACACCATCGAAGTTCTCTCGGAATCTCAATTCTAGAATACCTTGCAGTCTCAATGGCAAGAGAATGGCAACTTGTCCGAAGACCAGTGAGAGCTTTGCTGTGCTTAAACATTACTACATCATTGAGGTAGTTATCAATACCCATATGTCCAATAAGTATCCAGTTTGGAATTAGTGATTTTACCAGGAGACAGGCCAGTTCTGGATAAGAATGAGTGTTGGAGGGCTGATTTAATTTGATTTATAACAAAATGTAAATTTGTATGAGTCCACAAATGTTCAAGATTTAGAATTTGTAACAAATTGAATATTTTCGCAACCTCGACGGAGTAATGCATCCAGCTGGTATGTTGTATGTTCTTCCTAATTACATGATTGTATTATCAGCACTCTCCATGTGGGAACAGGTCACTTCGTCCCCAAAGCAACTCGTCCCCAGCCAACTCGTCCCCAACTCGAACTTTGAGTCAACTCGTCCCCAACCTTGAGTCAATTAACTCGTCCCCAAACAAACATCAAATTTTACAAATTTAACATTTCCTTATGAACTTTACATACATGCTATGTTCTATTATTGCATATTGATTGAAATTGTAGCTCCATATCTGCACACTTCATCGATCATTGGATTAAAATGAATTGCTTGTTAAACAGATGAACATGCTTTACTATGTCTAGCTTACATGTAATTAGAATTTGTTTTATGGGGCGCTTAATTTAATAGTGACTACTCTATATTGCTATATATGAAACAACCATTGGACAAAGACCTATCACATCAAAAACTATCGATATAGAGAAACTCGGAATTAGTGTGCTGGGGGAAGGGTTATGGATAAAGTGATAATGTTAAAATGTACTTTCAAATGAAAATAAACCCATCAGAAAAACTGCAAATGAAAGAACAATTCAAACAGTGTCAATGAATTTGTTTTTCAACCGAAAAAAAGTAAAAAGCATTTAACATTTGTGGTTTCTTTTAATTTATTGTTTTGAAATTGTTCTGATATACATGATGTACTGTTAGAATAAAAGATTGGTTTTCTTCATGATAACTTGATTCCCTTTTAATTTGGTACCAATTTCAATTTACATTTGATATGATCGTTTATCATTTCCATTTCTTTATTTACAGGCAGTCATCTTTGACCATTGCTTCAACACCATGGTAGATTTCAGTCTTGATTCCACTGGTATGTATGAACAAATTTCACACATACATGATATATTATTTATTTAGCCTGGTAGAAACTCAATGATACATAATCATGACAATTTAAGAAGTCTGAGCAGGCACATAAATTAAGTGTCAAACACTATTCTTTTATTTCTCTTGTTTTTACATATCATACCCAATGGATCAATATTTATCATTTGCCTGCAGGCAACAGTAGTACACCATATAACAATTTTGGCTTTCATCTCCTTTCGCTCTTTCCATCAGGAGATGATCCTAATAATCTGGCAAATGCAAATTATTTATCCGGCCACATAATCTCAGTTGCACGCCATTCATTCCGTAAATTACAGGGACATTGGAAATAATATACTAATACAACTTTTTATTTTTGTTTAATTTCTAGGTCATAATCGGCTGTGCAACTTTGATGATTGCAGTACAAACTACATCATGTCACCTTCATGGGCATCCACCAAACCTTGTCAGTCCTGAGGCACCAGCTTGATGGAACTATTGTCTGAATTCCAGCAAAGGAAAAGTTTATAATGTTAACTTAATAGAACAAACAATAAATAATACTATCTGATAGTTAAGGAATAGGAACCAACATCGTGATATGACTGAAATAGTGTTGAAAGCGACATTAAATCATATTCACTCACTCACTCACAGTCACCCTGATAGTTATGTTTATTGGTAGTCCACATCAGTAATGTATTCAGTATTATACATTATATCAGAGACCATGATGGGACTTAATCACAGTCATTATGTATCATATACTGGTAAATGTCTTCTACACAACAGGTGATCCTACAGCAGACCGATACATTTGAACATTGAAATAATAACCTCATATAAATATCATGTTGCAAAAGTCCACTTGCTGTAATATGTCAGTTACATGCACATGTATGTTGATTATTGTGATTTCACATGACACTAAAGGTAAGTCAACAAAATGAGTGACATATTGAAGGTAACTGGGTAGATAGTGAATTACATGCGTTAGCATAGAAAGGTACATGAACATCAGAGGCAAGAATCTGTTATGTAATTTATCATCATACATTCTGATGTACCGGTACATACATGTATTACTTGTGTTCTTCTCTATCTAGCTGACATGTACAGATTTTGAGTAAAAGAAATTGCAGGAGAAAATGCCTTTGTCTTCTTGCCTTAAAGGGTTTCTATACCCGGAAAATAGTCTTTGTGTCTGGTTAAAGATTCCCCAAATTTTATTTTTTTATTTTTGAAGAGCCCCAATTCAGGAAACTGAAATACGCTGAGTCATAGCATCTGATATCAAAACTATTCCAACAGCTAACTACGGAACCGTGGAGGGGACATAGTTAATATTTTTTTAATTCCCCCGGAAATAATTGACCAATCGCGAATTTCCTCCCAGATAACTATCTCGGGGTAAATTATTATTAGTTTGTTGTTACATTGTTAAAATTTCATAAAATTTTCAAGACCAAATGTTCAGTTATTTAATCTATATATATAATGTCAACACTGCATTGTACATACATGTAGGAAATCTCTATTTAATATAACTTGAGGAAATCTACATGCCACCTTTGGGGATTGTGTAAGTGTATATCAGGTAGGTACTAACAAATCAGCAAGTCCCGGCCAGACAAAGGTACATGTATATTGTGTGTGTTGTGAAAAGAGTGAGTGAGTGAGTAGGATTTAACGTCGTTTTCAACAAATTTTCAGCCATATCACGACGGTGCCTACATGTGCCTGGACACGAGCGCGCCCTCAGTTCCTTTTACCCTGGACACTGATAAGCCCAGCTGTGAGCGGGGATATTTTCATATCCTGAAAGTCCTCGGTGGGATTCGAACCCACGCCAGACCAGCAGCCGAAATTACGAGCGTGCACTTTTTCACCATGGCCACACTCCCACCCTCCGTGTCGTGAAAAGAAAGAATCTTATCAAGTACCAATATATGTACATCATGTATATTAAGCCTATATATGAACATGTAATTATAATGCAGAATTCATGAATTTACAGAGGAGAGATGTGCCGGCAGATCATTTATTTTAATTATGTTCCAATCATGAGTCCCAACTCCCCGACAGATATTTGTAATTCAATAATTGTGTTGCTGAAGCCTGAATTGGGAACTGTACTTGCCTGCTACTTCAGTGTCTTAAAGTTAATCATAAATTTATATATAGAAAGAAAAAAGAATATACAGGCACTGATCTACAACTAGGTGAGTATGCAAATGGAATAATACATAAATTTCATAACGAACTACAAGAGGGCTGGATTTCAGGTTCCAGTCCTCACTATTTTGTTCACTAATATCAGGATCACACGGTGATAAGGGGATATAACACCGGAGTTTTGTGAGCGTGGTGTGGTCTCGACGCCGGCTAAGTGTCTGCCCTTCTAATAGTAATATTTATTCCCTACCTCGACCCCCCCCCACATTAATCTAATTACCCATTATAACGGCTCAGAACTACTCTGAGAGGGCAAGAACTGTTCTGCGCTCACTTCTAGGCTTTGCCTATTACATATTATACATATGACCTCCTCAAGAGTGATCTCAACACAAAGTCAGATTCTTTGTGGCAAAACACATTTGATTTTTTCCAAATATTGATGTATTTGATTTTTTAGAATAGTTCTTTTGAAGGATGCTGTGAGACCCTGTATATAAGTGCTGATACCTGGCATTAGGAGAGCCCAAACTTGTAAAAGTTTACAGATTTCAGGACAAATTTATGAACAAGGATTTTTTTTTTTTTTTGGTGCATGTAGGCAAATTGCTGTGCATGTACATGAGAAATTTAGGTGCACACTGTGCATGTAATTTTTTTACCCTAATTCGAGCCTTGGTGAAGGAAGAAGACATCGGTAGGGCTCACACGGCGAAAGATAGCCTGTCTGAAATTATAGTTTACGGACCGCTTTCCATACGGATTTCACGGCCCACTATGCTTTATTGAGTGAACCGCTTTATTCTTATTGGTATTACATTTCTGTGTTGATATCTTTACAAGTACTACATTTTAAAACAATAACAACTACAGAATAAAACAAGAGCCCAAGGGGCTTCAATATACGCCCGTATATCTGGAATTATATTGGTCCAAATTTCAAGGTTGTTTAATAGCCTTGATTCCAATTGGTAGCTAGCAATCCAGAGAAAGGTTTACAATTTTGTGCTTCTGAGAATGTAACATATATCACATCTAAAATTGAATGATAAACTAAAATGAGCTTAACTCCTGGAAACTAGTTGACCTTGGAGCAAGAACCGAGAGCTCACATATCCCACACTGAAATCGACAATAGTCAAACGCAAGAAAATAGCAGTTTTCCTGCAAATGCATTTCTTTCAGACGAGAGAATTTTTCATGAAGGAAGAAGAAAGGGATGAAGTAAACCACACTCTTGAGTTGATAAACAGGTATGAAGTTCATAAAGGACCCCTCTCCCCGTTAAATTAGTAAAAGTATGGTTTTTATTTCACAACAGTTTAACTAAATGTAGCTGTTTCAAACACGGGAGACCCACAGGACAAATGCCATATACATGTTGGGGAGAGAACTCTGAATATTCCAATCTAACACATATAATCAGCTAAACATGATTCAGTTTTGGGGGACTGTGACCTTGACCTTTGACAAATTGATGTGTGGCTCCTCTTCGCCATGCGAGTAAGCAGGGTTTCATACACGTCGTGTTTTGACACCGGTAATCGGTGTCAAAACTCCCGTAAAAACTCAATTTTGTCACCCAAAAACTGAAGTCTGAGTGTTTTAGAAGGGAAAAACTGAAATTTTGGAAAAAAAACTGAAGTCTCCAAAGGCCAATACCTCGTAATTTCGTAATTTATAATCGAAAGATATTGCGGGCAAACAAGCGGGAAATGATTCATACCAGAATAAATAGGTCGGCAGTTCCGGTCATTTCCGTGAGCTAATTATTTATGTCCGTTTCCCGAACTGTTATCGGGGTCATGCCGTCGGTAACCCTAAAACCTGTATTCATACTGAATGTATGTGGGGGTTTCCGAATGGCGTTGTGTGGCGAAAAAAAAATGAGGGAGAGTTTGACATGTGGGAATGACAAGCCCCCAAAGACGTCTAACTCTCCTTGGAATGGACAGGTAAATATCTGACCATCGCTGAATAGTATTTATGATAAAGGAGACGATGTAATCTTCGCATAGGGCATTTGTTTTCACTCAAAGTTGAACGATCTTGTCGTGTTGTTGTTGTAAAGAAACTGGCATGTCGTTCGCATGTACGCATTGTACGATGTTGAAACTGAAACCAAAGTTTGATTGTACCGTAGTTAATAAAGTTTGAATGGGTAATTCAAAGACAGCGAACTGATTTAGCCACAATATCAACCTGACTAGATCGTTCTTTGATTTGGAGATACATAAAGAAGAGTTGAAATTTTTTTATACTGACAAAACTTTTTTGAGATGGTACAAACATGGACGTAAATTCGGATCCATGGTGCAAACAAACCAAAACAACTGAAGTTGATTTTTAAAATTACTAGAATAGGCACCCATTTTCTGGCATTGGATTTAACTGATCTGTCTATTATCCTGAAACAAGTGTCCCACATTAGGGCAGCACAGAAACATTTCAAATGCCTGCCCCATCAACAAAAGTCTGGCGTACTGCATTTACATGATTAATTTTAGGTCAAACGTTATGGGCAAATCCATTCTTTCAATAAGGGTGGTCAAGTCAAACTGTTTGGCACTTCTTTGCAGCCTTCAATAACCAAACATGGTAAACTTATGTATCCGTCTAGAGTCCGCACGATCCTATCGAAAATGAGCCAGCTGCCTTCACGCAATAGTTTTGTGCGCCTTTTCAAACAGAATTCTCTAATTCATTTCATTTTTATGAGTTTATGGTCGCCATGGACTAGCTGCAGTTATGACGATTGCTTGTCTTCAATCCTGTAATTTTTTTTGCATTGTCTTTTCATCTCTCTTTTTTTAATTTCTCTTTCGAATCTTACCCTGGAGTCTAACTTTTAATTTTAGTCTGAATATTTGCTAAATTTCACATCAAATCTTTTGAAAAAAGTTATGCAAAAATTATAATGTAAGATTTTGAAAGGGAAGTCTGGTCCAGATCCAAGTGGTTTTTAATTAGCGTACATGTAGCTGAAACGTTTCAAAACTTGCATACTTAAATTGGACATCATTTGCAATCCAGAAACTGATACATCGATTTCATTCAAAATTACCAAGTTTGTAATTTTAAAAATTAATTTGAATTGCCTTGTCTTGTCTTGTTGACATCCACAATGTGACATAATGTGCTGAAAATAGATGGTATCTTAGACCTTGGTAAATTAAGAACATAAAACTGAATATGTTAAATGATCTGTTTGTTGCTTTATTTTCACAATTCAAATACATAGCGGTATGGACAGGCTCCATTGATGGTCGTATGAAAATTTGTTATATACATTACTTATGGCGGTTGCAAAATTAGAAATAAACTCAATAGAAGTCTGTCGGCCGGCGACAAAAACGTAAAAATACTCAATTCAGGTGAAAAAAATAGTGAATTTTCAGTATCCGGTGGCAAAAATTTGGACTTCTATGAAACCCTGGTAAGGTACTTGATACCATTCCATACCATGAAACTAGAGATATCGTATGGACAACAAATGTTAATGGATGGATGGACAGAATGCAACATCGCATTACATGACCTCATCTTCGATAGGCATATGAAAAAATGTGACTTAATGATATCTGATTTT